>VSDK01023041.1:398019-411620 GCA_009767595.1 Symbiodinium kawagutii
GGTTTGTGATTTGTAGGATTTGGTCAGCGGGCCGTTCGAAACAATGTTCCCACAGAACGCCCATGCATGTGTTCGGCCTGTTTTGCCTTTCGGTACAGCGAGAAGCAAAAATAAAATTGGCATCGCGTCCGTCGCCTCTGAACGCAAAATTTGAGTTAAACATCGTAGATAAGCCATCAGAGATGAACCAGCGTAGATCAAACACCGTAGGCGATCCAAGGTAGAGTTTGCAACCATAGTAGATGAACCATCGTAGAGTCATACCTGTTTTCCAAAAAACACATGTCATCGAGGATCAGAAAAACAGCGAAGGCATGTACGGCTTCACATCCGTTAGCGCAAACGTGTTGGCCTCAAAGATCTTGCAACATTGTACTGTAAGATGACCACGTCTACCACATACATGTCGAACAGCGATCCCAAACCACACACAAGGGTCGTAAAACCGCAAGCCCGATCTGCTTGCTCATCCAGGGTGCTTTGAGAAACCGTATCCATCTTTCTTTCTTTCCATCTTTCTGTCTATGATATTTTTGCAAAATCTATCTTTCAGTTCGTCTGTTTGTCGGTCGAGCTTTGCTTTCGTCTCGATTTTCATTGTGACCTAAGTATCAATCCGGCTATGAAACTTCATCCTGGTGACATGGCTTCTGAAAGCCGCCTCGGTTGAGTTGGCAGGAGCACTTGCAGGAAGCACCAGCCTCCGTCAAGTCGGCTGCCTTTTGGCATCCGTGCCTGCCAGCTGGCCCACCCCAGTGGTGGGTCACGCTAAATGAGACAGATCCTGCGCGAGTTGGGCTGACACAGGGGACAAACATGTGATCATGTTTGTGGGCATTGGGCGACGCCGTATTCATGAAAGCTGGAACGCACCCCGCGCAATGGCCGATCACAAGATGGTAAGCGCATGGGAAAGCCTCGGTGGAGTCAGTGCCCCATTGGCATTTGTGCCCGCCAGCTGGCCCACCCCAGTGGTGAGTCATGCCCCAAAAGGTTTTGAATATAGAAAAAGGAATCCGCGCAAGATATGTATTGCCCACCTTTTTTTGGTCCGTTTTTTTCCGCAGGTTTCCTGGACAGACACGTATGCAGCTGCATTGGGCACGCGTATACCTACAAGCAAATTGAACAAGGAACATAGACAGGAAGAGGCGAATTTACTTGTTGAGAGCCGAAATACATTATTGGCGCTACAGACGAATATCAACAATCCGATTTCAACAGAGAAAACATCAGTTCTGACACACCACCGATCATGGTGACATCGGGCGTAATTAAGAAATTACCTAGCCGCATCCAGAGAGCAAGGCTTGGGAAAAATCTACATCGCGCGGGGGGTTCGGCAGGTTCGCCGGCAAGTCATGTGATACCGTAGGCTTTATGTTCTCGGGATTGTCCAGATTGATTACCACTGCTATAAAAACATGTGTTCAAACAGTCACAGCATCGAGCTTGAGCAAGCATGGATCACAAGCCCCCGCGGAACATACCTACTCAAAGGAATAGACTCAGACAGATGCCCAAAGTAGCTGAAAGTGAGCTGATTTTGAATTGCGCATGAATTTCCAAAAAATTTTCAGGTTGAAAAAGAACACATTTAATTTTAGCACGAATGCATTTAGTGGGGAATCACATTCATCAGCCACTGCCGGTGTACCACCGAGCAGAGGGCAAATTACTAGCAACTAGCGGAAGTTTATGGCTGGATCTCCCACCGTCAGTTTTTTGGCTGGCATTGCTTGCAAAAGTTCGTAACGAAGAAAAAGAATGCAGAAAGGGCTGCGTTCAGCTGGGGTAAACCAGCTTCCATTTTTTGTCCATTTTTTCCAATCAATCTCGCGGGCGATGTTGGCGACCAACTGCTTCAGAACATATGTCACAATCAGCTGGCTGACAATTGGACTTCGGTTTCGTTGATTCAGCCATCAAAAACAGGCAGCATTGCTTATCATTGTTCAATGACGGGAAATGACCCTAAATTGCGATCATTGGCGGTACTTACGCCATATATTCAGCCGCACTAAGGATACGAATCCTCGCCCACTTGGCTCATTGGTGGGGTGTCATGCAAATCTGCATGGTGAATCCTTCCAGGGAATCAATCCTTGACTCGCGAAGTAGTTCCCGTAGTTGGACATCCCAACAAGCGAATGGTGCTTCATACATGGAAAGACCTGCAATAAAATGTCCATCAATATTAGCGATGAGAATGGATACGCGAACGATGGTGACATGGTTGGGATTATTTGTCCTGCTATCCTCGGCTACCAGCCAGTGCACCCCGCCCCACAACAATCACCAACAACCCTTGAAGTTTTTTGTTTGGTTTGTATTACGGCGAACGGTGGTTCGTATCACTAAGCAATTATCAGCGCGCTCAATAAGTGTTTAATGTTTTTGATTATGCGCATTTCCAACCTTCCGTCCGGTTCTCTCATGTTCCTCATTGTTCGCCGTTTTTACCCATCATTCACGTTCACCAGCCGTTGACCACAAGCATGAGTCAGTATGAGCCATCTTAAGAACCAGCACAAACAGTCATTAGCCATCAGTTTTCCCCACTGGCAAGCGTTAACCATAGTTTACCATGAATCATCATTATTGACCATGGTTCAACCATCATTAGCCAATTACTTGGCCAACGATTTGTTGCAGGTTTTTCATATGGCAGCGGGTCAAAACCCCGTACCCCTATCATCAATCTTGGTTTCCCCTTTGAAGTTGTTGGTGACCTTATCCCCCATTATTGGTAGCTTAAGTGCTTGACCCATATCCATATCAACCAACAACTAGCCCGTCGCTGGTTCACTACTTGGACCTCCATGAGCAGCACCCGAGGTGCCAGTGGATTGGCTTCCGCAGTTCCGAGACACCGGGGAGCATTTCAACGAGCTGCGCAAGGCCTGGTGAGTTGCCCCGGGGTTGCCTCTGGCCCCGAATGGTGGGTTATGGCTAATGATTAGGTGATGCATCGTGGCTTTATAGGGGGTTTATGATGGTTTTATGGGGGGTTATGCTGGTTGTATAGGGGATTATGATGTTTAGTAGAGGAGGTAATCACAGGCAATAATGGTGAGACAATTATTTTATTGTGGTTTTTCAAACCAGAAGGGACCCCCAAGTGATGGATGGTTTATTTGTATACATGGTTAAGGTAAAAGATGATTTTGGGGGCACCCTTATTTTGAGAAACCATTGTTTGACCATTGTACTGATACATTTGCACGTTATGCAAGTATTTCTGCATGCATGTGGGTGTTTATATTCTCGGCCGTGGGTTCTGCTATTCAAAACAAAGCATCCTTACTCATTGAGCATTATTGGATGATTATGGCTGGACTAGACAACTGAATACCAATTGTCAACTACTTTGCAATGATCGTTATTGAATTATATTTGTTGATTGGGGTTGCACAATGGTTACATAGTCATTAATTAAGTATCGACAATTAACAGTGGTTTTTGTTAACAGAATTCGATATATAACTTAATGACTATGTAACCATACTTAATGATTACAATGGTTGGTTTTTATTAACTTAATGATTTTATTAACTTAATGATTAACCATACTTAATTATAAACTTGTTGATCATAACTTAATGATTACAATGGTCAAAGATTTTCGCAACTTGGCAGGAAAAAAACCACACGAAAAAACCATCGCCCCAGAGCCCGTACTCATCACGAACCAGCATCGTGAAGCAACGGATTTCGCATTGCCATCATTTGCACATTTGCATTCACCATTTAGCATGATATTCCCTCGGATTCTTAGTGGTTCCGTGCATTATTCAAGCATTAAGCATGATATTAACCTATGATGATTGCTTGTTTTTCCACATCATTCAGCATTATTAACCACTACGACATGCTTAACCATCACTGTCCACCACCGTCGACCATCCACAGTTGATCGGTCAGGCGTGGCGTCGGAAGTGTTTGAAATGCCATCCTGACAAACAGCCCGAAGGCCGCAGCCGGATGTCCACAAAGGAGTTATGACGCCCATGGTGATGGTGATGGTGATATGGGATGATGATATGGGATGATGATATGCTGGCTGGTGGTTTTAAACATGTTTTACTAACAATGGGTTGGTTGACAAATGTCGGCAGTTGGACCCTCGCTAAAGGTAAAAGGTAAAAGGTTGGTTGACAATTTTTTTTTATAGGGGTTGAAACCACCAACCAGTATGGATGTTTCTCAAAATAGAGGACCCCCTCAATCATCCAATAGTATCCACTAGTGATGATAAACGAACCATTTTGGGGGTTCCCTATTTTTAAGAAGCCACCATATGTATGGTCATTAGAAGTCAAACTTGTAGGATTTGGAAGATAGTAGAGGTTCAATCGCTACCAAGCGATCATGTACGTGTTTTGTTTGCAGGGTATCTAAGCATGTTCATGGAAAATATATACCAGCTAACCCCCTCTGCGAAACCGGGAAGTAAAATTGCCATGTTTGACCGCGAAACCGCTACAAATGGTGGATTTTCCACGCAACCAGGTGAGTTTACAATTGTTAATCTACATGTTTCACAATTATTAAGCACCAGTAGTGAATAGCCTTACGGCAATCACCAGTGCTACTGCAATTAGAATCGCCAATAGTAATCATCATGGATGGTCACCTCATACAAATTGAGTACCATTAATTGTTGTTTTTGGAACGCCGTTGTAAGTGCCGTGAAGATTGTGAATGGTCAACTATCGTTGCTCATGATCAGCCAATTGAACTAATGATGAATCAGCAAATTTAAAGACCATTATGGATGCCATTTATCAACCAATTATTCACAATTGATCAACCATCAGTCTAACTAATTGATCTATTGTGACCATCAACAATTGATTAACCATGACATGGTCTACTATGACCATGGTTTATTACTGAAAATGATTAACAGGTAGGTATCGATGAACCATGATACCTGGATGATAGCTGGGGATACCCCGTCATGACTTGAGAAACGATTGCCGCGCCACGAAAACGAGGTCTCGATGAAGAAGCGGCTGCAGAATGGACAGCGCAGTTGCGGGTTGAAATTCAGCACCGGTTGGGAGCTGTTCGGGGTATCCAGTCCCGTCAAAGGGGGAGTGGCTTGGAGCCACCAGGAGTGGCCTGACCAAATGGTAGAGAAATGTATGAGGAAACCCAGGAATTTCCAAGAAAATCGCGAGTTTTCATGTTCATTTGCCCAAGGTTCGTGATGAATCTTGCCAAGCTATCATTGGCTAGGGGCGAATGATGACTGGTGGGTATTGGGTCAGTGGTCAATGCTGGTTACAGTAGTGGCTATTGATGATTATAAAGTGGATAATGATTTGCATGACTCATGATTAGCTGTATGACAAATGGTTGGCGGTAGATACGACAGCTGCTGATGATAATCACTTTTACGAACTGATAATGCTTAGTGGCTCATGATGGGTATCAACTATCAGTCACTGTTACTGAGGAATTCTATGGTGAATACAGCTAGTGCAGACGGATGCCCTAATAGCCAACAATGCTAGGGAAGGAAGTACCAACAGTGGTATCCATGGGTCGGTGATGCTTCTCAATGCAGAAAGTCTCACCATAAGTGGAAACAAGGAGATCATAGTGAAAATAATGAAAACACACAAAAAACGATGTAAAAGTGAAGCCCTCACAGCAGGACACTCTCTAGTAATGATGATTGATGATTCAACAATGTCAGATGATTGATGAAAAAAGTATTCATTATCTCCTCTTCTTTTATCAAACATCCAACCCGGACCACCATTTCTGCGAGCTTGTTCGGATGAAGGATTAATATTGATGGACAAGTTGATTGGATTAGCCACTATTAAAACATCAGCCACCAAAAGTGGCTGATGTGATGATAATTCTAGTGACATTCAGATGTGAGTTTGCATCAAACCCTGCACTGCACACTGGGTTTTGGTAGGTGTCCCCTATGATCATGGGTCCTTATTCACTCTCGACGTTTTGGTCATTGTACACCTTGTATTGTTCGTCCACATGGGTGTTTCTCGAAGTAGGGGATCCGCAAATCATCCAAGTAGATCATTAATAGTTATAGTTATAAACTCCGACCATTTTGCCGGGTCCCATCTTTAACAAACCCCCATATCCTTGTAGTTTGGTTGAATTGCACATTGATTCAATGATGGACTAAACATGACTGAAGATCAATCATGCAGCAATGACTAACATTGCCCAGCACACATTTGATTGGTGACCCATGATAATTGAGTCCACAATTGATGTCATGATGCTAGCCATCCTCAATCCATGTCGCATATCTAAGGTTTGACCGCCAGTTGGTGATGCCCATCGGGGGAATGGGGGCTAACCCAATGGTCGATAATGATTTACCGTTCACCGTTCTCAAGTATCATTATTCATCATTACTCATCATTATTCATCATTATTTATCATTACTCATCATTATTCATCATTGACAAGCAACTCACCAGCAGAAACTAGTGTTGTGCTGAAAAGTTTTGGCCATTCTGGACCAGCGCGAAAAACCCAAAAAACAGCTATGAACCATCATTTACCACTGTTCAGGAGCAATTTTCACCATTAGCCACCATCAACCAGCTATTAATCACCAACGTTCATTTAACCAGCTATACCAACATCCACCAAGTCAGCTATTCACTAACCAGCCATATCAACCAGCTATATTAACCAGTTCTTAACCAACTATACCAACCTCACCAGCTATTAACCAGCTATCTTCACTAACCAGTTCTTAACCATTTATTAACCAGCTATTGACCAGCTATTGACCAGCTACATTCACGATGTTAACTAGCCATATTAACCAGCTATATTCACCAACCAGCCACGGCTCCATGACATGGCCGCGCCCACCAGCCACCGCCTCAGGTTCCAAGCCGCCGTGGCGGCTTTCGAAGCCATCGACCGGCACCGGCAATCCCTGGAGCCGCTGGAAGAAACCGAAGCGGAAGCGGCGTGAAGAAAATGGAGCTGTGCAGAGCCGCTGCGAAGGTAAGCTGAAGAATTATAGTTAACCTACCTTGGCGGCGTATATGGAATTATAGTTAATGATAGGGGAATAGCTAAGGTTAGCTGGGGAATAGCTAAGGTAGGAGCTGGTGAATAACCTACCATATGGCGGCTCTAGCATGGGATTATGATGGTTGATAGGGGATAACAACCAACCTTAAGGCCTAGAATAGCTGGTGATTTTCGCTGGTGAATTGCTGGTGATAGCCTAGCTCTACGGCGATTAATTCCTGGTGCTTTCGTCATAAAATGGTGTCTCAAAACAGGGATACCCCCGAATCATCCATAGTCATCCAATATGAATCAGGTTTAGTAATGAACCAACCGGTGTTGGGGTTTCCTATTTTGATAAATCTTTAAAACCAGTATATAGGCTTACTTTTTTCGAATTCTTCTTATGAGGCGAATCTACAGGCTTGGTGTGGATACGTGGAGAGGCCAGGTAGGTATCATCACTCACCAGAAGGCATGTCCGCTATAGGCTTACTTGCCATGCTTGAAGCAGGACCCTGATACCTGAATAGCTGGAGTGAATTGCAGGTTGGAGTCAATAGCTGGTGAAAAGCTGGTGCATAGTGTTTTTTGCATGGAATATTTGCTGGTAAAAGCTGGTGAATTGCTGGCTGAAAGAGTTCAGTGGAATATTGAATAGCTTGGACGATTGGCTGAATAATGGCTGGTTAACAATCATCATGAAACTATCCAGGAATCCATGATCAATCCATGATTTTAATCTAGGGATGGCAATGACTAGTAAATAGCTGATGAATAGCTTGTCACAGTGAACTGGGGAAGATTCATGCACGAGGGAATTGGGATAGTCGCTGGCTCATTAGGACAGAATTCCAAGGACAAAATATTGGTCAGAGGTGAAATGGGATGGGCAATGGGCAGTTGATCAATGTCGATCATAGGTTGATAGGTAGTTGATAATGGCTAATGATGAATAGGTGGTGAATTTGAATGGTCAATGGCTGACCGTTAAACATTGGTTGATGCGATGCTCACCGGACTCTTCTGACAGTTGAACTTTCTTATGGTGGTTTCTCAAAATAAGGGTACCCCTAAATCATCCATTCATAGTCATTTATAGCAATAAACCAACCATTTTTGGGGTCCCTTATTTTGAGAACCCCCTTATGCTTCACTGAAGCTGGTCACTTTGGAGATGGCCGGCTGCTGAACTGAGCCGGATCTGACGCTTAGCCATGTCCATCAGCGATATCAAGCCATGTTTCCAATGTCCGGTTCCGACGCATGGGAACCCAAGAATGTGACGCTTGAGATGGTTGATGATCGAACAGTTATCTGGTTGGTGGTTTCAAACATTGTTTATTTTCACTTGCAATTATTCCCAAATGGCTGGTTGACTAATATTTTTTATAGGAGTTGAAACCACCAACCAGTTTTGATGTTGTGATCCAACACTTGTGATGATCAATCAACATCTAACAATTTCATATGGTTGCTTCTCAAAATAGGGGTACCCCCGAACCATCCAGTTTTTATTTACCATTGATAGTAAGCCAACCATTTTGGAGCTCCCGCCAACTTGAGAAACCCCCATATTGTCATTGATGCTGCCATTAAGAATAGCCAATGATGGTTGCTCAAGGGCCGTTCACAAGCACCTTCTGTGGTGAGTCATCCACTCCGGCGTTTGGCTCAGAACTGCGGTCCTGCCCCTTCCAATCGCATCGCATCAGTGCTGGGGCCCCTTGCGAGCGATGGTTGACATGGTACAGGAGCGGGGCCGTGGTGCTCGAGTCGTTGGGAGGATTCAAAATACCAGTCGTTGGGCTTGGTGATTTGGCAGATTTGGTGAAGGGACGTGAAGTGTGATTAATGGCAGTTAGAAAGGATTAGTAGTGTTTGATAGTTGGTAAGGGTCGAAACTTGAGAAATAACCGTTAGTGGTATTGTTTGATTGCGGCCAATGACGCACAATCTGGTGACGCGGACACCATGTGTGCAGCCAGTCAAATTAAGCACATGTCTTTCTGCTCTACTTCACAAATGACATTCTGATGCTGTAGGTATTTGATAGGTACAGGGGTAGGTAAAATTATTTTGATCCATAGGTAGCATGTACCTACCATATAGGTAGCATATGTCTGGCTGTAAAACATGGGTAGGTAGATGCATACATGCGCGCATGTGTACAGCCAGACCATCTCCATTGCGCGCAGGATGCTGATGTTCCTGTGCCTCGGTGGCCAGGGGGAGCTGAGTGGATGGCGCCCAGAACAACCAACGAGAAGGATGGTAGATGAAGTTTCAAATGCAATGTATATAGATGATTTATTATGTATAGATGATTTATTATGTATAGGATGGCCGATTTGGTTTCACTTTGGACTCTTGTAGACTTCTGTCCATGCCGTCCATGTAGAGGTGACTTGACCAACAGAAATGGATGATGATGATGATGATGATGATGATGATGATGATGATGATGATGATAATGATGATGATGATAATGATGACCATGACCATGACCATGACCATGACCATGACCATGACCATGACCATGACCATGACGATGGCCATGGCCATGCCCATGACGATGACGATGACGCTGACGATGACAATGATGATGATGTTGGGAAAAGCTGTGCAGCGACGGTAGCGCTAGTGGGCTGAGGTTGGTCCAACGTTTTTCAGCAAGTTGGGTCAACCACAGGGGTATGCAGAAACATCATAGTTGCTGACGGTATGCCGGTGATATAGTGGTTTATTTACTGGCATTTACTGGTATACTATCCAAAACCACTACATAGCCAGTGGTAGACTAGTTCGGTACAATAGTAATTGATACTATTTATGATCATCAATTGGTCTTTGCTTTACTGGTGATTAATAATGGGTAATACGGGCTACATCACCACTAAACATCATTTAAGTCATTGGCCAGTATTAACCACTAGTCATCAACAACGGTGACTTGTCATTAACCATTGCCATTCCACACCATTGTGTATTATCAACCCCATCATTGTTGTTGGTCATGTTTTGAAACATCAACAAACATTGTCCGTGATTTGTCAATAACCATGGAAAAAAAGAAACATCACTGGCCACCTCATCATTGAACAACGCATGTCCCAACTAAGACTTTCCCTTCATACACCACTACAAACCATCAACTTTGAACAAGTATTCAAATCATTGCCATCACATACAGTCATGAACCATACCATTTACCATCATCAGGAATTCTCTAAAAACATCCAGAAACCCTATTCCCCAGCTTCTGGGCCACATATATTTATTTCTCATGGCATTCCATTCTCAACCATCACACATCATTGACCAGTTTAGTGACCTTCATCAAGCATCACAAACCAGCTTATCAACCACCATCAACCAGCCTATGGACCGCCATCATCGACCCTTCAGTCCCATGACCGAACCGCTCCCAGGCTGCCGGGGACACTGGGTTCCAAGACCTGGAGGCCTCACTTCTGGACGGCGGCGGTTGCTGGTTGGGTTGGGGATGTGACAGATCTAAAGCACCATCCATTACCTCGCAGTTAGATGGAAATGTCCTGATTGTTGTCAAAGTATTTTACCCACCGGGTGGGTAATAACACCTGGTGGGTAAGAACTATTCCAATGGATAGAAATTCCCATCCACAGTATCCAGCCTCACTGTTGTTGTGCTTCACCAGCATTAGGCATGATTAGTCAGCATTAACCACTATAAATCATCACCCGCCTCAGCATTGAACAAGACATGTCCCAACGAATTATTTGCCCACTAGCCATCAATCACTGAAAAAAGCATCAAGTCTAGAAAGCATCCAAATCATTGCCATCGCTTAGCATCATGAACAATAACAAGAATTGTCACTTCATGATGTTCACCCAAATAAGAAACCATATCATTGAACATTTTATCACCTCTATCCACATCCAAAAATCATCCCTTACCAACTCATCAACTTTCCTGCGAACCAACCTGTGAACCGCCATCATCGACCCCTCAGTAACCGCTCAGCTGCCCAGGCTGCCGGGGACATTGGGTTTCAAGACCTGGAGGCCTCACTTCTGCACGGCTGGTGGTGGTTGGTTTGGGGATGGCACACACCCAATGTGCAGGGTGAAAATGCCTGTGTTCCCCTCAAACGCCTGGGGACTTAGGCTATTAATGGTTAGTTCACGGTTGGCTAACTACCAGTGAGGGTAGATACAACGAAACTGAATTGCGGGTTATGAACCAACGGATCTAACCAGGGGGGTTCATGGGTGTAAGGGGAGATGGGATGGCTAGTAGGCATTGATAATGGTTCATGGTGATTACACTAAGGATTGATATGGGCGGAAATTCGGCTTCAATAAGATTTCAATAAAGGTTGATAAGGCTTGATGACCTTTGATGACCATGCTTCGTCTATGAGGGTTGACTAGGATAAACCCACCTAAATGGAGGTTCAAAGGGACTAGATCTTTGACGTTGATCACCAGCCACTCACCATCGCACCTCAGCAGCTGTCCACGGGTACCCAACCGCCATCGTTTCTGGGTCTCCGCAGCGCCAGGTGCTGCTGAATGGCACAGACCAGGCTGCACGCTGCACCGGTACCGTGCAGCTGTGCCGATGGTGGTGGTGTGGTGGTGGCTCTTTACCCTTCATAGCAATGAGAATGGGTTGATTATGATCATTAGTGGTTGATATTGATTAACCAATGATTATGATGAGAACTGATCATATTAAATCATTAACCATTATTGATTGATCATATTAACCATTGATTATGATTTTATTTCATAGAATTCGGTAGCCATATGGCTATGTGTCAATATTAGTCAACAAACCAGTGGGGGACAAGTTCACCAACAATGGTTCATGATGGGGGGACCAGGGGTTACAGGGTTTTGACCCACAGCCATGTCAGGTTTATGCTGTTTATTATAAATTGTTTTTTAAATTCCGTATTGGTATTATTCATTGTTCGTTTTATTGAACATTTGAAATGGGATGTTGTTCAGTGAAAATGTCAAAATGGAGATGGAAATGACTAGCTTACTAGCAATGGCAAGTAAAATGGTGCTCATCATGACTATTGCCATCGATCTCTCACGATTTCAAAGGGTTCACTTTAAACTGGCATCTTGTAGCCTATTGTTGTTTACGTTTACTATTGTCGGAGCGAACTATTGAGAGTGCATGATGATTGCAAGAAAGAAATGATGATCATGGAAGATTATTGGTTACTACCACCAGGTACATCCTTATTCTCAATGCTTGAATCCCGCTTGAAACCAGCAAAGTACAAGACTATATCAGATAAAACATGATAAAGCGACCTTGAAAAACCGACTTCTCAGTGATATCCCAGACCGGTGGTGCTACGTGAGACACTGCCTTAGATTTGGAGGTGGTTTGCCTTCCCAGTGTGAATAATACGGGATAATCAACAACGACCATAGAAACATGGTGGTTGACTGGTGGCTGTGGTTGGTGCTTACCCGGTAAATCGTCACCGTCACCACCAATGATTAGCAACAATAAGGGGTTGGTGGTTTGAACGTGTGTTATTTTCCCAAGTGATTTTTACCAAAAAGTTGGTTGACAAGCATATGTTTCGTGGAGGTTGAAACCACCAACCAGATAAGGGGCCCAAACCGCTACTAGTTGGGGCTTTGTCTCAGCGATCCAACGCACCGATTACACTAACGTTACAGGATTGTTAGACCACTGCTGCATCATTATACCAAGGAAGGACTACTGTTTGCAATGTGTCATTCATAGCTTTGCAGACTGCAGATCATACTCTTGCATGTTTGAGGAAATCTACAGTGGCAACCCTTAGAAGAATCTCTATGGAGAAGCTGGTTCATGATAGTTGTTAATAACTGGCCATCAATACTTATTGATACTCACACTCTAGCTAATAATGGCCACAATACTTCCAATCTTCATAAGCCATGCCTCTAAAAGCAGCTATGTCAACTGCCAATCTCCATGCTTGCAATAGCTACGGCTGCTGATCTTGTAGCGAGCAAGCCCAGATCAGTTGCGGAGTTTTTTCGCCAAGAATCCATGGGGATTCTCCAGCGGCAATCTACCATTCCCTACCCTTCCAGTTACCTCTTTGTTGTAAGGTAACCAGGGAACCCCTTGGCATAGGGATGGTTACCTACAGGATGGAAACTGGTTGTGGGTAGGGATTTGTAGTCCAAGAACTGTGAAAAAAGTTTGGTCGGGACAACCTGACTGATCGTCCAGGCCTTGATCTTTGAGAATTTGAAAGCTTGGGTCGCTACACCACCGCTGGACGCAGAGGTGCTGGGTAACCAGGTTCAGCTACGCTGCAGCTGGTGACTAAGCATGGTTATTAGGGTTATACCAGGGAGTTCATGGCTACAAGTACTGATGGCAACGTATTTATCTATGGTTTTTGTTATGTTCATTACTTGATAGTGAGAAGACCCGTGGTATACGGTATAGTGGACTCATCACTACACTGGCAGTGATTCATCATTGATTCGAGTTGCTTAGATCACTTCGAAGCCCTCAACCACGAAGACGTTGCGGATGCAACGGAGCATGGCTAGCCATGGGCGGG
>VSDK01023041.1:411657-449066 GCA_009767595.1 Symbiodinium kawagutii
ACCCCCCTTGGGCGCGGCCGCTGCAGCTGCGGAACATCACCAAGTGGCCGCCATCGCGGCGCTCGTTTGCGCCGAATTTCCTGTCAGTTCGGCCCGAAGCAGGGCCCACTACCCGCTTCACCGGTGGAAGCAGAGCCCATTGTTGCGCTGGTACGTTTTTTGGTACCTTTGTGGCTTGGTCTGGCCTGCAGGTGTGGCCAACCCCTCGGCGGCCACCATTCGACGCCCTGGAAGCAGGGTGCCCAGTGTAGGACTTGGGACCAACTACGGCGCACTATTCTGGAGCCTTCTGGCTGTTGGAGGATAATTGCCGATTGAAGCTCCACAATTGAGTTCTCTTGGGCCAAGGACATGGGGCCGCGGACAGCTTGCCTTACAAACGCAGCCTGGCTGCTGGACTGACAGCTGGTTTCCTTCCCAATGGCTGGCTGTCACGCCAGTGTTGTGATGTTCGGAGAGCCATGCAGCCTCGGCCTTGAGACGGCCAGTTTGTTGTGGCATTCATGGGTCGCGTTCACAAGTTGAAGCTGACACTAGTCAGGATTTCAGCCACCAGTACTGGCTCGGATCAATTGATTGGTTACGATAGCTTCAAATCATCATTAAGTTATGGTTAAAGTTAAAATCACATTTTTTCCGATCCATCGTCATTCATCATTTGGGGCAGCAACTTGTTTAAAAAAGTGATTGCATTCACAGCCAGGTCAATGGTGAGCAGGTGGTTGAGGCTTGAACTTGCCAGGTTTGATCAAAATGTAGACCTGCCACAGACTTCATATGAGTTTAATGAAGCTGGTACAGTATAGTCACGGCCTATGTGAAATGTCACCAACGATAGTGACTAGACCAGCTAGTAGCCTAGTGACTCTGACCAGCTAGCAGCCAGCTACGTGAAAAGTCATCAATTTTATGTTTGCAAGTTAATCTTTCAGAGGGTATCCCTCCTTGCACATCTGCCATTTTCAGTAACATGATGAAATCAGGAAGGCGTATTTGTGCTAAAGCCTTATCATTTCAGGTTCTGCTTATGTTTGGGCCCACCTCAAGCACGCATATCCCACAGGTCACACCCACCCCATCCCGTGTTTGCGAGTATGTCATTGGCATGATACCGTTGCCTTGCCTGCTACCAAAGTCATCCTCGCTGGCAACCCACCCTACAGGTAGTTCGAAGTGATGCTGGCTGACGGTTATTGATACATTTCGGCAATCAAACATGGCAACAAAGATCTGAGATGTTTGTCAATCGCAAGTGGCCATGTTCCATTGCTATGCCGGATTAGCAGGAGTTAATTGACAAAGGTTCTTACTTGTTTGGGAATTGCTGGTCAGTCCTGGCTGGAAAATGTTGAAGCCTTTCTTATGTTTGGAAAGGCATAGTTGATAATGGTTGGAGTCTGCTGATGTTTGGTGGCAGTGGTTTCTAGCTGGGTAACAATGGTCAATATGACTACATTGACATCATGTCTCATAGCCACCAGTGACCAGTGGTTAGTTCGTACTGGTTGAAGATATCTCATTCTGCCGTTTGGCATCATTGAGTAGCTTCAGGGCGGGGTGATAATGTTTGGCCGAACGTTTGGTAGTAATGGTTGGCAATGGTTGACGTAGTATAGTCCACTCAACCTTGATCAACTGGCTAGTGACCGTTAGTAACAAACGGGGTTTCTTAAAATTGAGACCCCCCAAAATGGATGGTTTACTACTGTGAGCGGTGACGGAACGGATGATTTGGGTGTATCCCATTTTAAGAAGCCAGCAAATGTCAACTAGTTTCAACTGTTATTCCTTGCAATTTAGCAATGAGCTCACCAGTATCAACCTTTGTCAACTTCAGCACAATCAGCCAATACAAACATTGATATGAATCAGGGAAAAGCAGCATTGAAATTAAGCAATATCATCCATTCTCTACTAGTCACCAATGTATCAATCAGTACTGACCGTACTGGTAATGATTAACGAGCTTACAATTCACTGACATCCGTGCGCAACCAATGCCTATGATGACCAACCACCAACCACTACCAACAGGGATCTGTACCCTGGCCGTCATTGTTCGTATTGGCTCGTTGCTGGCCAATACTTGCTTCGGTTAATCGGTGCTTCGTACGGATTTTGACCAACAATACTCCAAGAGCTGTCGGTTTGTGGTGGTTAGCCACGGCTCTCCACTAATCGTCCTGGTTTGACATGCCTGCGCATTGTGATTTTGCAGAGTTGTTGAAGTTGTGTGTATTTGCTATTAATGGTTTCAATGGTTATGTTCAGTGCTTATTTACTTGCTATTAATGGTTTCATTGACCAGTTATTTGCTATCACTTAATGGTTTCAATGGTTGCTTATGGGAATCGGAGATGGGCCATTCCACCATTCCCAAACAGGAGAGCCGAACATCCGAACAGTTCGACGAGTTTGTTCATGTTCACCAAAGCCCAACCACCCACCGCCATATCATGACAAATGACAACTGTATTCTACCAGGGTTGATATCCAGAAACATCATCATTGGTGGAGAGTTGATTATCACCAGAATATAGTTGTCATGCAAAAGATATTTTTGGATATTGCTATCATTGGTGATTGGGCGTCAATATCCAGTAGCAACTGGTGATTCTAAGGCCGACTTTGATCAGCTGCAGGTCATCTCACCAGACGCTCTGCAGACATTGCAGAAGTTGATTCTGGAGGACAGCTGAGTTGACTTTGAAATGTTCGCTTATGCCTGAAAGAACAACAACTTCCTGGTGGTTTTTTAGGGAGGCCATAGGGATTTTCTATGGTTAATAGTGTTTGACTGGGAGGGATAGCCATTAGTGATAGCTGGTTGGTGTTGTGTTTTCATATGTGTAAGTTGGAACAGTTGGTTGGTTGACTAGGGGTTGAAACCACCAATCAAACACATATGCCGCCAAGATCATCGGAAGTGCATATTCGTGAACATCGGATACGGGGTCTATCAGCAAATTCAATGTCCCAGGAGCATCATCAAACTTTGGAGATCAATCACTCCTGAAATGGGAGATGATCAACCTTGGGTTGACCTTAAAAGAACCACCAATAACCTTCTTCTAACTTGCTGCGCTGCTGGCTACAAGTCATAAACCACCAAGAACCCTGAGAAGATCATTGGGACTGTATGCAAGAATGTTAATCAGTGGATCCCTACTGAGCAGTAGCAGGAGCATGATGGATACCATCAGTGTTTATTTGCTACAGCTTAATGTTAGCAATGGTCCGATAATGGTAGATCGATTCTATCTTCATTGAACCACTCACCAGTATTGGCGTATTGGCAATGAGCCAGTGAGAACGGTGGTTGATCATGGTTGCCTGATGTTGACAGCTCATAATGTTCATGGCTACCTAAAACATCATAACAAACTAGCAATTGGTTACCTAATCTCCATCGTGATGGTTTCTCTTAAGGCGGCAACAGAAGTTGAGAATTGATGGCTGATAACCGGAGCAATGCTCAGTAGCTGGCTAGGCTGTGGATATCCCATATTTATTAACCGCTACGTATCTACATGCTGAATCCAGGTGGTTGACACTGTCCCATGACTTGGTAACAGGGGAAGACCACACATGGAAGACATGGGGGTTTCTCAAGTCATAGGGGACGGTAAAGATGGTTGGTTTACTATTATGATTGGTTTGATAAAGGATGATAACTCGCGGTACCCCTATGACTTGAGAAGCACCCAAATGTAGTTCCTGATGTGCCATGATGGAATTGAGTGATCTGAGATGTGAGCATTGCGAATAGATTTTTGGCTTCGTTGCGACCCACAGATAAAAGACAGGTATCCCCAGTCAAATACCAGTGGTATTCCTCGGATAATGCATGTGAGGGGCAGACATGCTTCGCTCTTAATACTGCCTTCAATTCTTGATGTGCATTATGCAGCAACGCCGGGCATTTGCAATCCTTGTGGCCTTGGCTTTCACGACCTCAAGGAAGCCGCCTAGGCATGCAAAGAAGCCGCCTACGCCTCCTGCCCCTTTCAAGTGCAGATTTCCTTTGAAGGTCAAGGAGGTCTGGGTAGAGAAATGCCACCACTTAGCCTTTCCCTGGCAGCGGACTGGTTGATTGACCCTGACAATGACCTGTCCTCTACTCCATGCCAGTGTCGGCTTCGGCAGCAACTTGACAATGTCCACTTCATCGCTGCAGCCATGGATTGCAGTACCAAGCGTCGAGCAAGGGAGATCCCACCAGACTTTGGAGATGTTCGCCGCTACCAGCAACTCACGTAATTAAGATACTTTGTTGAGAACGCAGGTTGTATGCAAAAAATCCACATAGACATGTTTCGTTCTGCTCTAGGCATCCCGGCGCAAATCCTCGACGCTCACCTCAGATGGTGCACCTGGTCAATTTCCCCAGCAAGAAGAACCGGATCAGATTAAAAAATAAAGAGACGGAGATTCGGTTAATCATTAGATATTCGCTATAGTCTATAAGTCTGTATAGTAATGACATTTATAGTATTATCAAATTGGTCGATCATAAAATGGGAATATATTTTTTAGTGGATCAACTCTGGGATGATCAGCTCTTGAATTGCCATTCCTGGTTAGTCGCTGGTTAGGTAGCTGATCTCAATCACTATCTATCATTCTAGAGATCCACTAGTTGCTGAATCATGAAACAATGATCTCACATGATATGAATTTAGTGCATAACACTAGTTGGAATCCTTAATGAGTACGAAGCAACAAGCAATGATTCTAGGATGAATCACTGACTATCAACTTGCATCATTGCTTATGAGTATACTCATCAATGAAAACTGAGTATAATTGCTATAGTCACTACTCATGACTCAATCAACTTGTATGAATGAGTATAGTTCCATGAGTCTCAGCCACATGCAGAACTCACGTGACAACCGGGATTCACCATGGCCGCAGGCAGTGCGCCAAAGCTCCTGGAAAGATGCCTTGGTGGCTGCCTGCGTGAGGGAGCCAAGCGGGAGCTGCGCAACGCGAGGTTTGTTTGCTTTTAGAAACGGGGGATGAATGGTCGAGTTGGCATTAGAATGGTTCATGTTTTTTGTTCATGTTACTTATCAAATTGATGAACAATGAATGGTTCATGTTGTTTATCAAACATGGTTGTTTCTAAACTAAACCATTCATGAACAAATCAAGAAAAAATGGTTGGCAATAGAATGCTACATCAACCAGGTGTTTGTATTTGTTCATGTTTATTGTTGTTGTTACTGATATGACTGTTACATTTGAGAATCCACCGGTTTTTTCAAAAGCTGAAGATTGGAGAACCATTTGCGACACATCATTTTCAACTTGATTTGTTGCAACTGGAAGGAACCAGCTTGCCACTTTGTTTCATTTGGTTGTTTCCCGGTTGTGCGTTGAGAATCCCTTTACGATAGTTCCAACTTCTGTTTTTGTTTCTTCTACGAATTTCAACCGGCTTTTGATCACGGAGTCCACACTGGAACCCTTGAACTTGTCACTTACGGCCACCGGCCAAACCCCAAGCCAACCTTGGGAGACGCACCTTGTGCTGGTACAAAAAATACGAGAAACCCATCCAAGACATGATCACCCACGTCAAACTGTTGGTTCAACCCAGGGTGCCAGTATATCAAGATTACGGAGAAGCTAACAAATAAAAATACAACGGCATTAACCATTGTTAACACCAATGAAGGGTTAAATCGTCATGGATTACGGATAAGCCAACAAATGGTTGATGGATAGCCAACGACGAAGGGTTTATATCATGTATTGACAATGGATGGTGAACGGTTGATGCGTGAACAATTGGTAGTCTGATAGTCTGCAGTAAACAACAAATGGCGAATGTTAGAAATAGCCAGTAAGTAGTCATTGAATGACCATGTTTTATTTACAATAGATTCTACACAATAACCATTTGCTAACCAGTACCGGGTGGCTTACAGCCGCTAACTTAGGTTTTTAGTGTTTTTGGGATTGATTTGATTTACCATATTAGAAACCAAGATGATAAAAGTAGAAAACCAACAATAGATAATGATCCATAAATGGTGATTGGCCCAGCCGACGACGTGGATTTCTCACCATTAACCACTGTAACGCGAATGAACGCAACTCACAATGATGATGAATGGTGGCAGTTCATGCTATATACGGTGTCATTGCTAATCATGATAATATTGATGGTCAAGAATCGTGATATCATTGAGAATTATTGATCATGTTCAGCTGAATATTGTCGTAACTGATCATTGCAATGTGTGATAATGAGACAATGGGTGTTTTGTTATCAGAAAATCAGCATGGGGTTAGTCAACTAAGGATTTGTTATCCTGACAACTAGTGATGTTGGCGGTTGCGTGATAATCCGTAACAATATTGATAAACATTAACACTCAGGAGTGATAGGTTCGTAACAATCAAGAAATATTGTCGGATAATCACGTGTTACTCCCAAAAAATTGAACTTATCAATCAGCATGCATTAGCAATTAGTTGAGTAGTTAGCAGACAATATCCTATTGGTTAAGTGACTGAGATTAATAATGATATTAACGACAGAGATAACAATATTGACCAATTAGAAAATTACCTGAACGATAGTTCAAGTATCCAAGAGCGATGTTGATCGATAATAAAAGTTAATCAATAGATCAATAATGAGATTGATAATATGGTTAGCAAATATTGTTTATCAGTGGTTACTTTAAAATCAGCTCATAACTTCAAAATCAAGCAATCCTCCTTATTACCCAGTAATTTTACAAGTCATTATTGTTAGCCATTTCTATTGTTAGTCATTGTTGGTCATTGTTCCTCAACTAGTCATTGTTAGTCATTGTTGGTTCTTATCCCCAACGATTCAGCATTATTGATGGTCATAACCCCTCTAGAATCCCTACAGCTATAACCCCTATAACTTCCCATATGATTCGCTAGTTCCCAATAGCTTAATTCTTCTCTTAAAAAGGTATAAAATCATGGCTAGTCATTGCTAAGTCAATGGGGTTTCCTTAGCCAGTCCCGGTGGCTGCACCATGGCGAACGCGGCCGTAACTTCACCATTCCTCCGCGAGGCACTGGAGAAGTGCTGCAATCAAGACCGAGGCACTGCCGATGAATCCACGTGATGGTGCGGGGGTGGTGACTATGTGTGGCTGGTGTGGTTAGTAGTGGTTAGTGGTGGTGGGTAATGGGTGGTGGTGGTTGGTGGTGGTTGGTAATGGATGATGGTGGTTGGTGGTGGTTGGCGGTGGTTTGTCCAGGTTAGTGGTGGTTAATGATGGTTTATGATGGGTAACGAATGATGGTTAATGATGGGTAATGAATGATGATTAATGATAGTGAGTGATGTTTCATTATAGTGAATGATGGCTAATGATGGTGAATGATGCTGAATGATAGTGCATGATGGTTAACGACGGCTTGTGATGTTTCATAATGGTTGGTCTTACTTGTGGTTGAGCAATGGTTCATGCTGGAAGTTGGAAATGGCTTAGGAACTTTCATCTACCACTATAAGCCAACTACAAGCAACCAACTAGCTCTGGTGTTTGTAGGTCAATCGATGAAGCTTTGGACAACGAGCCTTCGGCGACCCCTCAGTGAGGTCACGCTCGTCTCTTGCGTCTGAGCTTGGACAGCTGTGCGCCTTCCCGGCAGTCTGCATGCTGGTTGCTTTTCTTGCCGAAAAGCGACGAAACCTTTTTTCTAAATGTTGGCAACTAAGGGCGATGGTTGGTAGTAGAGCAATGGCAATCTACGGTAATTCACAGGGTTTCTCATATGCTCTTTGGACTACCCATGGATTCATATGAATCCAGTAGTTTTGCTTTTTACTACCCAATCCTATGGCGGTTTCTTCGACTATGGAACCCCCACAATGGTTGGTTTGTTTGAATAAAGGAATAATATTGGATGATGACTGGGGGTACCCTATTTTGAGAAACGCCATGAGGGCTTCAGAAGCCAACCAAATCCTATGCCCATAGTTTGGATTCTGCTGCAGGCATCTAGCAAACAGCCGTGCACGGTTCCCCATGCTCCGTCAGGCATTACGGCATCATTCCAGGCGCGCATCAGCGATGGTTGCAGGGTGCTGCATGTGCAATCTACTGGTTGACAGGTGTTCATGATCTGGTGAATAATGGTGAAGTGTTGATTTAATTGTGATTCACAATGGATAATAGCCAGCAGGAATAGGGATAATGATGATTACTGATGATCAATGGTGACCAATAATAGTTAGTGGCTGGTGGTGGATGATGGTTGTCAATATTTGGCAATGATACTCAATGATGTTTCGTGGTGGTTTGCAAGTTATCATGGTTCACGATGTACATAGTCATGTGGTTGGCCGTGATTAAGCAATGGTTTGTGATGTTGCATGGCGTTTGCAATTTTTGATGAAGGTCGCAAGCTGATATGTTGTCGACATATTTATAACGATACTTCAACAATAACATGTTGATTATGGGTTTACAGCCATAGTTATGCACCAATACTGTTTGAATATATGTCATATTGTTGGTCAAAAAACATCATTGCACAACTATCGTTGTAAAGTCCATATGATTATTACTTATCATTCTAGTGTGGCTGGTTGTTTTTTGCTTTCACTTTGTATCAAGTATTTGTAGCTAGCATTGTTGAGTTTGTTGTCAGTGTTGTCTATTGTGAGCAGTTATCATCGGCCATTCCCTGCGCGAAGGTGTGTGTACGAGCGGACGTTTCCCCCATTGGGAATCCTCAGAGCCGCAAGCCGTTCTTTGGGAATCAGCCGGGTCTTCAGCCGCTGGCCTGCGGATGAAAAATATCCAAACAGGATCGCAGGGATCCAAGCGTCCTTGCCTTCAAACGTACCATATGGATGTTTCTCAAAATGGGGGGGACCCCCCCAAATCATCCAATATGAATCACTCCTTTTCTTGCGGTCCCGGCCATCCAATATTAATCATTCATACTAGTAAACCAACTGTTTTGGGGGTCCCCTATTTTGAGAAACCACCATATTTTGGCAGTCATTTTGGGCCGTTATGCAAATATATTTTGGTTTGATCAAAGTTTTGCATGATGATACCTAGGTGTCTAGTTAGGTAACTTTTGTTGCCTAGCAACATTTATCTAGTATGGTCTATCATCTTATGGCTACAGTATTTGCTTGGCTTCTGGAACACCCAAAACTACTAATTCGTTGGGTATTCAGTTTCCTCAATTGAAACCAACCATTATTAGTTCAAAGCTAGTTGGTGTAGGTACCATCGTCACCATCATTTCAATGGCGGTTTCTTGTTAAATCGGGACCATCAAATCATCCAATCCGCTCATCATTTTCAGTAAATCATTTCAGGGGTGCCCCCATTTGTTGGGGATACCGCGAACATAGTTGTTTAACCATAAGGGTGTTTCTCAAGCCATAGGGGACCCCCAAAATGGCTGGTTTATTGCTATAGATCATTAATATAGGATGATTTAGGGGTACCCCTATTTTCAGAAACCACCATAAGTTTGTTGGTGATCACCCCCTATTGCTTACCATGAGGATGCCCTATAAAACCATAAGTCGAAACCCGCAAATGATTATTCACCACGAGCGTTTCCAAACCAACTCAACGGCACCAACGAACGCCGCCTCTCTGCAGCGGGCAGGCAGATCCAGCCAAGATGACAATGTCGGGGCGCTTGTCAACGACGGGAGGCTGCGGCACCTTTCGAAATAAAGGGTTGATGGTTTTGACACATCATCAATGGCTAGATATCAACTGGTTTACTTAGTGGTTAATGTTTAATTGGTGATTTGCTGGCGGTTGATGAATGAATACTTGATGTTTGGTGGTTTTGACGCAACATTGATGTTTAGATGTCCATTGTCGTTTTTCGTGATGGTTGATTCCAACTTGCAGATGGTGGTGCAGGTGCTGACGAATGGCTGATTGATGCGTAGAATGCGTGGTGATTTTTTGTGGGTTGAAAATGGTACATCTTGATCTCTCGGTTGATGAATGACGTTTTACAACCGTATGCGTGTGTGTGTGTGTGTGTCAGATATCTCGTTTACAAGCCACTCGCAAAACAAGATGAAACCGATCATATATTCAAGCATGGTTTGTCAAGTTCATCGGAATGACCTATCGTTGGTATTTTTCATTAACCTATCATGCTATGTGTTTTATGCCAGAGCTGGTTGTGAAACAAGGGTCAGCAATTTTTGTACTGCTTCTTCGTTGTCCTTGCAGATGTGTGTCATCATTATGCTTCTGCTTGTATGGTCATTGTTTGTTACTATCATTGAAGAAAGGTAACAAGAAGAACCATACTGTTTATTACTATCAATTGTTATCTTTCTTCTTGTTCTTGTTGTTACGGTTGTTCCTTGATGGTGCTTACCTGTTATTGTTGGTAGCTCCTATCACGAGCCATAGCATCATCCATGGTTTGTTGGGTAGCATCTTGGGCTGGCCAGACATGAGGACCCAAATTGGCTGTGAGCGAAGCATCAACA
Organism: Symbiodinium kawagutii; assembly: GCA_009767595.1. Lineage (NCBI taxonomy): Eukaryota > Dinophyceae > Suessiales > Symbiodiniaceae > Symbiodinium > Symbiodinium kawagutii. Next base: position 422,150 of record VSDK01023041.1, read on the forward strand.
ATGGGGATAACAGGTATTCTACTGGGTCATATAGAAACAGTCTTCACTACAAGCACAACAATAACATGACTCATGACTAATCCGATCGAACCAGAGTAGTTACAACATGTTACAACCAGAAAAGCTGAATGGAGTTATTCCAGCCACCCAAAATGCTGTTAATAGGTGAGCCTGTGGCTGAACGTTGCCCAGCTAACACCTGCCAGGGTTTGCGGGAGATGGATGATCAACAACCTGTGGGCGACAACAACGACGACAACAGCAACAGCAAAGAGAGCTGGGATATCACCACGAGTTATGGGGATGTTGATAGCTGAATAGGTGGTGAAAATACAGAGTAAATTCCGCATGGAACTTCCGGATTTGATACCAAATCGTGTCTTCAACGTAGTTCTTCTCAAGCTTCAGCTCAGTGTAAGCCCCGCCAGCCCCGCCATCTGCAAAAATGGACAACGGCGCTTGGTCGTGCATCAACGAGCACTGCGCCAAGGAAAACAGTGGTGATACCGACCACTGCCTTTTCTGTGGGCATCACAACCCATACCACAACTACCAAGTCCAGGAATTCGAGGAAGATGGTCCCCAACATACACTTGTGCTCGCCAGTCGGGAAGACCGAAATCGCTACAACAGGGTGAACCGCCCAAGTCGGGCAGTCAAAAGGGATTGAAATTGAAATATCAATAGTTGGACATTTGTCTATTTTTCAGCCAACAGTTTGCGAGGCTTGCCTCAGCACCCTGTTGAGCCTGATGGCTTTTTGCTTGCGCGGTTGCATTCTCCTCTGGGGACAGGCGGATGAGGAGGAGGAGGAGGCATCAAAGGGATCGGCAAGAGGGCATAGTGATTGGCGCCAATGTTGTTTTTCAAAATGTTGTTCGTAAACCCCATTCGAAACAAGGTGTCGCAAGCAGGGGCGCCATTCATCCCAGGGACATCGCATTTTGATAATTGGATGCGGCTCCGGAGGCCCGACCTCCGGAGGAAGTGTCCGATGCATGGATTAGGTTTCGAAGCCTGGCTCATGATTTTGCGAAATGACAAGCATCATTGCCGCAAGTGCTGGTTGTTTGCCTATCATCAAAGCTTGCTGACTGCTACTGGAATGATCAACCGGACTAAAGAGGGAACTTGTCAGCCTGTTGATGGATATGAGGCACCATCAGCCACAATCCTTCTGCTGCCGTCACCAACATTTCTAATTTAAACCATATCATTGCTGCCGTTTGTTAGTTTTCTATCAGGGTGGTGTTTCCAGCTTGTTTAGACATGAAACCGGACGCAGTTACATTCCAATCGAGGCTCCATGCTCCAAACCAAAGCTAGACCAGATTTTACAGATCAAATACGCAACCCCAGCTCTAATTCAAAGGTTCCTACTCCCACGCTCTATCACTGCGAGGCCTCTCTTACAGATACTTGCCTCAAAATTTCACATTTTTCCAGGTGCTGGTCGATGGGACCAAAACCTCCTCTACAGATAGCTGCCTCAAAATTTCACATTTTTCCACTGGGGTCCAATTCAGCTGTCCCCCAAACATTGCTAATTAATGTCATGCTGTAGCTTGTGCTGCTTCGACGGATTTTTGGGTTTCAATACGTCAAAACTGGTTCCGGACCGCTGAATCGAACAGTTTCTTGATACAGGGTTCTTGACATGTGGGTGTTTCCCAAAATAGGTGTACCAGAACTTGGTTTGCTGATGAGTAAAACTGCTTGTCAGCATGTTATCAACGAGTAGTAGATGATTCACTACCAGTAGTACCGCACAAGGCGGTGGGGGAAGTTTCCAAGATAGGAGCACTATAGGAGTGTGCAGTTGTGGTTGCGACAATGTGAGCATCGATCTGGCCACTTGACTGGCAGCCTATCTGTCTAGCTATCTTTCTATCAGTGGATCAGTTTTCTTTCTGTCTGTCTGACTATCTATCTATCTATCTATCTATCTGATGATCTATTCGTTTATCTATCTGCCTATGTACTTGTCTTTCTATCTACCTCACTATCTATCTCGTCATCTTTCTGTCTATGTATCTATTTATCGACCTGTCCATCTATCTATTTATCTATCTGCCTACCTATCTATTTGTCTATCTATCTACCGAATTATTTGTCTGATCATCTATGTGTCCATCTGTCTATCTTTCTGTCTATCTACCTGACTATCTATCTACTTTTCTATCTACTTTCTGTCTATCTACGTTTTGTCTACCTATCTGTCTATCTATCGACCCATCTAGCTATCTGAATCTGCGCATCCAATTATCTATCTATCGATCCATCTATTCATCCATCGATGCATCTATGTATCTGACTATCCATCTAGCCACCCATCGATCTGACTATCGACTTGTCGATCTATCTGGCGACCTCTTTGTCTAACCATCTTTCGTCTATCCAGACATTTACCTTCCAAATGTGCTTCGATCATGATATCTTTTGCATCTAGGTGTTTGTGCAAGTTTGATAACTGGACCTTGCAAAGGTGTTCCGATCATCAAGTGTTTTGCTACTTTTGACCTGCAAATGTGCTTGGCGCGCAAGCGTTGTGCACATTTTGGCTACATAAAGCACGAAAAGTGACGCGAAACGCAAGTGTTTTCCTACTTTTGTCTCCTGTGTTCAAAAAGTGTCAAAATGAGAATCATGAATCATCAAAAGTGCTCCGAACATGTAGTGTTTTTACGATTTTGACTTCCAAATGTGCTCGGCGCCTACGTTTTTTCACGATTTTGCAAGTTGCAACTTCCAAAAGTGCTCCGAACCTGACATGTTTTTACCGTTTTGACTTCCAAATGTGCTTCGCGCCTAGGTTTTTTCACGATTTTGCAAGTTGCATCTCCCAAAAGTGCTCCGAACCTGACATGTTTTTACGATTTTGACTTCCAAATGTGCTTCGCACCTAGGTTTTTTCACGATTTTGCAAGTTGCAACTTCCAAAAGTGCTCCGAGGCTGACATGTTTTTACGATTTTGACTTCCAAATGTGCTTTGCGCCTAGGTTTTTTAACGATTTTTGCACACACCTTCCGCCACAGTGGTCCGCACCCGCCGCTTTAGCGAGGTACCCTTCTGGACCCTCCTGATGCACAAAACCTTGCAAAACACAGCATTTCGCGACTTTCCTAACATTTTGGCGCGCTCGCACTCTCATCTTTCTCACATCTCTTCTTTCTCACATCTGCATAGGCGATCTACCCTAGCTGAGTTGTCCATATTGTCGGAAGTTAGACTTCTAAACTTCCTTCGATTAACACTTAATGTGTAACACATGTTTGTTGTTGAAATCGATACGATGGATTTGGATGGTTCTAAAATCATCAATGATGGATTTCAATAACAAACGTGAATAATTTATCCATCTTTCCTACAGCTTAAATATCCATCATATGGATGATGATTATTTATGTTTGTTATTACTTGTAGATGGTCACAACAATCATCTATGATTTTTTATTACTTATCATAAGTTGTTTTTATTCACCATAAATGAATATAATCCAGCTATGAATGGATGATTTTGTTGGGCCCCTATTCTGAGAGACCAGCATATGCTGGGACCACCTTGACTCGTCGGATCCCCTCCCAGGCTTCAGCAATCCCTGCTGCTCTCCCTGAGTTCGTTCGGAGAGCTCCTGGGCCTCCAACGTGGCGGTTCCCTGAGTGGTACCCCCCGGTTACTTAACTTAGGTCAGTTCACTAGGGTAACTACCAGTTAGGCAATGATGAGGGTAACGACGGGTAACTACCAGTTAAGGTACGTATACCCTGGAACCCAAATGACCGGAGTTTTGGTTTAATTTTATGCGTCAAACCTGCCAAAACAAGGGTCAATTAAGCTCCAGGTGACTATACTGGATGGCAGGGTAAAAACCAACCTATAACCAGGGGGGCACCACTCCGTGCAGGCTGAGTTCGAGTGCCATGGGGGAGATGAGGTAAGCCGTATGCACAACAAGCCAACCATTTGATGACAAGGACAGCTGGGACCAGCTGTTTTTGGTGCTGATCAGATCTCAGCACCGGGAATCAATGTCGCATTGAAACTACACATCCCAACGGCAGATTCGAAAATCACCTTGAAGGCAGGTTTGGATCTTCCATCATCAGTGGATAACACGGGTTGATTGACATTCATTAGGAATGGTAAACATTGATCAGTACTGGTTGACATGGATGAGTACTGGTTAATACTCGCTATTAGCTTGGTGAATCCGAGCCTTTCCCTGTGGCACCAACCGACAGAAATCCTATGGGTTGATCACGGACATGTCAGCAAGTGGAAGCACTATTCACCAGCATGAAGAATGATTTGGCTGGTGGTTTTAAACATCTGTTACTTGCCCCAGTAGCTATTAACAAATGGTTGGTCGACTCATATTTTTGATAGGGGTGTTTCAATCACCAACCCCTGGTGGTTGAAAATGCTGAGTGATAAAGCTAATCATTTGCGATGCTACCATGATGCATGCTAGTGTCTTCAAATTGGGAACCCCAAAATTATGCTTGGTTGATTACACAACAAAATCAATAAACTGGATGATTGAGCCCTATTCTACGACTTGATATTGGATTCTTTCACAATGGATGGGTATCCCTATTTCAAGAAAGCATCACATAATGATGCTCAGCCACTAATCATGGTCCGTGATATTCGGGTAATGAGCGATCATCACCATGGCAGGCACTGTTGGCACCACGGCCGCTGAGGATGTTGGAAGAGATGATGACACCAGGTCGGGGCTGATGCTTGGGAAAGCCAAGGAAAATGACAGTCACGAATGGATCAAAGCAATAATCAGATTGATCATGATTGGATTTAACCAATTTAAGTGGTTGAAGATCAAGATGTATCATTGTACATTGTTGTTGATCATGATCGGTTAACTGGCTATCTTTGTTGATCATGGTGAATGGAGGTTAACCACGCTAAGAGTGGAGGACAAAATCGTTTGTTTCGACCCAACCGCCTTCTTGCCAGGGCCCGGGCCAGACATCTTTGGATAGTAGTGATTTATCATGGGCAGTATACTGGTTAGTAATGGTTCAGCATGGTTCATAGTGGTCAATGACTATAGTGGTTGGCATGTTTCGTGATGGTTTAGCATGGTTACTAGTGGTCAACGACACGTGATAAACCATAGTAGTTGATGAAGTGATATACTGATTAACAATCTTTGCGAACCATGATAAATGATAACCATTGATTATGTACTATGATTGAGTGACCATGATAAACCATTAGTAACCCTGGCTAATCATAGTGATTAGTAACGTTTAATCATGGTTAGTCATGGTCACTAATGGACGACAATGCTTGACATACTGGTTGGTCAATGGCGGTGGTTAATGATCGTGGTCAGTGGCGGTTATAAGACGGTCCCCAACAGTCTATCGGGGCTAATGATGGTAAATAAAAGTAAATGGCTACTAAAGGTGAATATCGATTAATAATGGTTTTAGTCAGGCTCCATTGGTGAACATTCTTTTAACCAATAATAGAAGTCAATAGTGATCAATCATTGATGTCCCTGTCGCGGCTAATAATTAGAGGAAAATTATTCTGCCTAAAGTGAATAAGAAGATGGAACCCGCCACCGGTTGCATTCCTGAGCAAAAAGTCTATCAGAGCTGGGGTTCAAGCGCCTCGTTTTAGGGGTTACCACAGTGGATGCTTGACCTACCAAGTTTCCAACAGTATTGCTGCGCATCCTATGAGTGATGCCATCGAATGGGTGATCCAGTCTTCAGCCATTTTCAACTGCGCTGTGAATGAATTGATACCCAGTGATCACAAACTATGGGAATGGGTTGATTACCTATGAGCTGTTTTGCAAAATAGTGAGCCACCTAAATCATCAAATTTATTGACCATGTAGAAGGATAAACCAACCATTTTTGCGGCACCCCTATGGCTTGAGAAACCCCTTAATGATGAATAATGATTAACGATGAAACGCTAGTGATAACAACGACCATCGCAACAACAACTCGAGAACCGTGGTCGTAGCTTTCTCTAGCTGACAGGGCAGGATCGCTAGAAAATGGTCCATTACTAAGTAATACTAAGTGCTATTCACCATTCACCAATTTATAGTCCATGCCATGGAATACCACTTTGGGACATCTATAGTCAGCCCCTGTAGTTAACCATCAATAGCCCATCTTTTAATAAGCACCATCAACCATTATGAAGCATGAGTGACCACTATTTACCAGTGTCAATCAATCAATCAATCAATCAATCAACCAGTACAAACCACAATGAATCACTAGCCACCAGTTAGAAGGAAGTGTATGAACCATTATTGCCTACTATTAGCAGTCATTAAACATCAGCAGTACCCGGTTTAGTCCCTAGTACCAACCCATAAAGCATCATTGACCATTGGTTGTACACACGATTACCCCCTATATACCTAACCATAGTTGGTCTATTCCCTGTAGAGTTGGTTGTCTATTATCGCCTTACACAATATTGACCCATGAGCCTATATACTCAAGCATAGCTGGCCTATTCCATTGGTTGTCTATCCCGTATAATTAACCATTATCCATAAAGCTCGGCGATCTGACGATGCACCATTATATGGTTATCCCATTATCTGTCCTATACCATGTATGAGTATATAGTTCGCTTATGGACAGGTAATGGACATCCATGTTCATTAATGGTTAAGCCATTAATCATACTAGTAATAGTGGATTATACTGATAATAGTGGATTAATCATACTGTAGTTAATTACGTTGTGTAGTATTCATCATAGTAATAGTGTATTCTACTGATAATTATACTGTAGTTAAGCCATTAACCATAGTGGATATCCATCTTCAACCATCAACACCGAGCGCGGACTCCAGGCGAATCTTCCTCCAAGCTCAGCTGTCACTCCGAGATGGTCAGCAACCAGACGTGCCACGGACACGAGAAACGCCTGGGAACTACCGGGGGTCCACCGGGGGTCCACCTGGGATTGCCCCGATGAATAGCAGTGGTTCATGTAAGGTTGGCTTTGTGAAGGTTGATCATGTCTTAAAAATCTCGGCTTTATGAAGGTTGATCATGTTTCGAAATTATGTTTGATGGATTGTTGGCGATATGGCATGACTCTATAAGGGTTGGTTGACTATACAGAGTACAAGTGTTAACTAGAAGGGTTGCTCATGTCTTAAGATAGTAATTTATGGATTGTTTATATGATTGATTCGTAGGTGATTTTGATCATGCCGAATGACGGTTCATTATTTGATGATTGCAGGGTTTCAGAGTGGCTACCAAATAGAAACTGACTAAACACTAATGGGTGTTGATCGAGTTTCTGGTTGACATGTTGACCTTGACAGTTTCAAAACAAGACTGGAGCTGCTGAGAACTGGTGACCAGCGGAAAATGACCAAACATCAGTTGGTCAGCTGGGTGATCCAGCGATGGTCTATCACCGACTTTTTAGAAACCTGGGGAGTGGCTTGGTAACGGCTGGATCCCTGTATCACCGTCATGTTTTTATTGTTGTTTAGCATCAGTTTCTTCACATACCCCAGGTCGTTCAGCTGGTTTTCACCTGGTTCACAAGGGGTTCTGTTTGCATTGGGAGGGGTTATCACAACGGATGGGAATACAGGGCCGAATTGGTGGAGGCCATTTTCGCAGGCTATAAACCACCATGATCCAACCACCCCCCTCCTCCACCACCACCCCCCTCCTCCACCACCACCCTCCACCACCCTCCACCACCTTTCCCCAGCCCCCTCCCCAGCCGACCTCCCAAGGCTCGCCGACCTCGTGGTGTCCTTAGCCTCGCTCCACACCTTGGCCATCACCGACGACGGCGCCACGAAGCAGTTGGCCGATCAACTGCTACCCCGCCTGGCAGGTGCGGGCGCCGGCGTGGTGAATCACCGGGGATGGTGACCTGGATGGTGGTCAGGAATGGGATACCCATCTTGGGATCTAGTGATGCTGAGGCTGGTTGATGGTGAAAACTGATCTAGAAGATGCTGGGGTTGATTTATGGCAAGGCGATGGTCGATTCATAAAGCTTAGGCGATCAGTGAGGATGATGATCATTGCCAGGTGATGTGGTAAAGATGGTGAATTAACGTTCAGCATGGTACTGGTCATTACTGATCCATGGGTTGTGTTTATTTGTCAGTTGAAGGCAGTGAATGGTTGGCCAAAAAATGGTGGTTAAAGGTGGTTCAGACTGGTACCTGAATCAGGGTTATCGTGCCTATGATCCGTATATGTTGATGGTGAGTAATAATCCATACCGGCTCAACAGTCCATGGCTGTCAGTAACGCACTGCTTGTTTGCAAGCAATCCAGGACAACAATTCCAACTCGGCACCTCTCAATAAATGATGTTGTGGAGGTTGAAATGATCATGAATGGTTGTTGCATGTTTACTTGTTTGTTGGTAGACAGGTATTTGGCACATGATCATCACTTGGCTCATTGTCAACTGATTAATTACTAGTTGATTGAGGGTTGCTTCGTGGCAAATGTTTTTGACCAGCCATAGACCAAGAAGAATTGATGTGTTTTCCACGGCAACCAGGCAAAGCCAAAGTGGGAAACACGATTTCTTTCTGCCAGCCGGTGTATGTTGTTTTGCTTCTTTCTATGCGGCGAGTGTAGGTATGGTGTTTCCTGTTTTTCACTAACGTAACTCGTAACCCTGATGAATCATGGTTGACCACCACAAATCAGCGAACCAGCTGTCAACCATTCCTAAGCAGGACCAGCCAGTGACCATTGACCTTCCCGATCCATTCACCACTGTTGCCTGGTTTTACTCAATGACTAGTTTTGCTACTTATCAACCATTCACCAAGCACCATTGACCATGATTTATTCCAAATTGATTCATTGCTGGCCACGATTGATTACGATCAAGTACCATCATTGATTTACCATCATTGATCATCAAAACAAAAATTGGATCAATCATCATTGACTTTCTATAAGTTAATCGAGCATGAATTATCAAAAATCAGCGTAAGTTTGTTCATGCATTTCCCATTTTGATTGACCACTATCAAGTGACCAGCCGTCAATCATTTCTCAACCATCATGGACAAGCTTAGTTGATTTGCCTCTAGTACTTAACCAATCAATCAATCAATCAATCAATCAATCAATCAATCAATCAATCAATCAATCAACAAAGCTATATCTATATGCAATCAATCAACCATCATTTACTTGTACCATCAAACAGCCACTAGTCACCATGAAATGAATATGTTTCAACGTGAGCCAGCCATTCTTGCCACAAATGGCCAATGAATTTCCCATCGGTTGCATCATGCCCTTAAAATCAATCGTATTGATTCATTGCCGTTGTGACTAACTCTCGTTCATCAACCAGGGTTCATTCCCACTATGCCCTAGTTGTGAATCAAGCATTTATCAACCACTACTCAGGCAATTGACAAATTTGTCAACCCTGAATCAATACAAGATATTATCCCCATAAAGATAACGTATTATCATCGTCAATAGCTGTGTATTGACAACTGTTAGCAACCATGGACAAGTTAACCAGCATGAACCAGTGTATTAATGAGTTATTGGCCAGTACCAACCATCATTTTCACGACGAATGGTTGTGATTAGTCATCTTTGAGCATAATTATCCACCATGATTAAAAACTATTTAAGAAGTATTGAAGAACCGTTACTCATCATTGTCCCCAGAACCAGCATCCATCCGTGATGAACCAGTAGTAGTTAAGCATGAATTCACCAAACGAATGACTAGATTCAGTGATTAACGACTATTGAAGAACTATCAACCAACCATTACTCACCTTGCTTCCCAACTGAAAACATAAACCAATCCATGATAAACTAGTAGTTGAGCATGACCAAGCGAATAACCAAATTCCATGATTTACAACTATCAAAAAAAACTGTTAATCAACCATCATTAAATGCAATTAAGACTAAACTAAATTCCATGATCTAAATTCCATGATTGCCAGCCTTTCCGTTAAGGAACTATTATTCAACTAGTATTCATCACTAACCTCAGCTTAAACCGTCAATAATTCATGATAATTGTTCATGATAATGGTTACTGCGTCATTTGTCAACTGTGTGGAGAACTTTAACGATCAATTATATATTCATCCTGATTACTGCACCCGTCAATGATGCACCAACTACTATATCATTATCCCATCAATAGTTCATCATGATTGTTGCTATCCCATCAATAGATCATCATTTTTCATCGTGGAATTTGATCAGCCATCAATTTTTCATCAATAAACCATCATGTGTCATCCCATCAATAAATCTCATCAATAGTTCATCAATAAATAATCATTGACCATTATGATTCACCAACCATTTTCCGTCATTATCCCATCAATGATTCATCACGATCATTCATCAATAACCTCAGCTTTGACCATCAATGATTCATCCTGATTATTGGATTCATTAATTTGTCAACGCAATTGTTTTCCCCAGCTGTTCCCTTGCGCCAAGGCGGTTTGTTGTGTGCAGCAGCCACATCTCCACAGCCTGGGGCGGCGCATGACAGACACTCGCCTGGGAAATGAAGAGCTTCATCGTCAAAGGTTCTCATTTTGTTTTTGGTGAATATTTCATCAATGGTCCAATGAAACAATTGGTCGAAGGGTCATCATGGTATGTTTGATTCAAAATCACTGGTTGATTTCAACCATTGTTAATTGATGGTTTATCGATTTACCATTCTATTCCCTAAGCTGGCCAGTACTAAGTGTGCTATTGATTAACAACGGTTTTAAGGGTTGTTGAAACGGCTGATTTAGCAGTTATAAATGGTTTATAGAGTTAAAGTATGGCTGATTTCGTGAGGATTATTGATGGTAAGTGGGTGGTCGGTGGTGCTTCTGGTGGGTCAGTACAGCTGGTGTACGCTGATTAGTTGGTAGTTAAACTGTGACTAAATAATGCATAATTGATGGATAATCATTGTCAATGATTGCTAATGGTGATTAAACTATGATTCAACAATGCAGAGTTTATGGCTAGTGATGGCAAACAACAGTTTGCTGATGGTTGATGAATGATTAGTTTGAAGTTTAAGCAATGGGTAACGGCTAAAAATGGTGGTTGGGACTCGGAACCGCTTTTTCATTGGCAGTAGGAATCAGCACATCTTAGCTTTGATAGTGGCAAGTGACATGAATGGTTGACAACATGAAAAGCAGGCGGTGAACAGTTGATTTCATTGCGGGTTCAACCGTTGGCTACGTCGGTGGCATTGTGTTTGCAATAGCAGACGCCGTGAATGGATAGTGTTTGGGCCGCGTTCGGGAGATCCAGCTTTGGAACAACGCGGAATCTCACCCTACCATGCCGGAGCAGATGATACCTCCGCTTCGATCATGCGCCGGCAGTTCATACCACCTTTCAGCAAGCAGGGCTCACCTTGCAAAAACCTAAACATATGTTTCATTCCTTGCGTGGGGGGTAGGAGACTTGTCTATGGAAATGTCTTTTTGATCTGTTGCAACTTGGTCAGCTAATCGCCTAATGATTTCACAATGTGAACCAACACAAATGACATTGGTGGCCTCGGACCAGAAGTCGTAAACGGCAAAGAATATATTACTCCCCCCGACTCGCTGGTTGACAGATATTTGCCATAGGGGTGGTTCAACAACCAACCATCATGATACAACCACCATAAATCAGCTTGTTAGCCATCATTCAACCACCATCATTAACCACCATGGAGGTCAGTTTTCCCACCCGCCATGAAACCACTAGAAACGGCTGTCACCATCATTAAACCACCATCATTAAACCACCATCCCAACCATCTACCACTACCAACATTATCCATCATGAGCTTTTCCCCTGGAACCATCATTCTGGCATTAACCATCCTTGGTTTCACCATCATTAACCATCATGATGCGTAGTTAACCATCACTAGTTTTTTTCCCCCTGGAACCATCATTAACCAACATTAACCAACATTAACCATCATTAACTACCCATGTCACCATGACATCACTACCCAAGATTAACTAACATTAACCAACATTAACCAGCCATTTCACCATCCTTGCTTTCACCATGGTGAAAACCCAACCAACGGCCGTCCCCATCGAGGTGCAGCTGCCGGAAGTTTCGCATTTCACGTGTGCCTGGGACGGACGAACAGGGCGGCCACACATGGGGCTCCACCTGTCGTTCGGCACCTGGCAATGATAAAGCCGTAGCTGGTTGGTTCACTTATCGACCACCAACCAGCTAGTGGTTAATGGTTAACGGTTAACTGATGATTAATGGTGGTTAATGGTTATAATAACTTAGTGGTGGTTGGTCAAGTGATGATTCACTGGTGGTCGATATGTGATTGATTTATGGTTGCTGGAGTTGGTGGTGGTTTTTTTGTTGGTGGTGACATCCAGTTTTTCGACCTTACTAACGGGGATGATGGTTTCTAGTTGACTTTGGCATACATTATGGGATGGAGCAACTAAGATGCGCCTGTCCTGTGAGAAGAGGTTTTCTATGTCATGTATGTAACAGGCTGGTTTGCCATCCTCAGTGAATCTCCATGATTCTTCTAAGTCAAGTCCAATGATGTCAGCAACTATAACTCGTAATCATAAGTCCCATTGAGCTGCAAGAAAGACTAACTCAGCAGCACAAAGTACGCAGAACCACAGCCATCAAAAAGACAAACCAAAGCATATGGAGGTCAGGCATCTAAGGCCTGATTAGGGGTCGGGTCTTGATCATGTTGACTGGAGGTCCACCATGTCGATCGATATCGGCATGTCGAAATCAAGCTGATGGTGGTCCAAGACCTGCAAGGGAACGGGAAGGTCCAGGCAGGTGGTGTGCACCTGGTTTGCTTCCACACGAGCAGCACTTGGCTGCAGGACCGACAGCTCCAAGAGGTGAGGAACCAGCTGTATCCACAACGGCATCTGGGAGAAATGAGGAAGCCGCCGTGGTACCAGCGGCTGTGGTCCAACGGCTGGAGGAAGATTCTGACAGCGATGAAAAGAAGAATCCTCCGAACAAGGGCTGGAGACGAGTTGTAGCACGAGAAAGGAACCGACAAAGACAGAAGCTGTGAGGTCCACCAAAGAGGAGCCCACCGCAGGCGGTGCTGAGTATCAGACATGGCCAGGCCCAACAAGATGCCAGCGAACGTGTACCGAACAGGACCTTGAAAATGCCCGAAGCATGAGCTTCGGGGAAAAGACTTCTAAAGAGTGTTGGAGCCTCCACTGCAAGGCCCTCTGTGGGAGGTTCCCTCCACCTCGGCCTCAGGGTGTTCCTCCCTGTTGATCCTTTCTCGGAGCCAAGCACCGTTTCCATGGTAGGAACATCGGAGTCTCGTAGCCCCCATCGACCGGCCATGGTGTGTTGTCCACCAACATCTTGTACTGAACCCGAGTTGGGAGTTCGAGTACATTGAGCTCCTTGGCCTTCTCATACCATAGGCGCTCGCCCATCATCCTCCTTCGGATGATTTTCTTCCTTCTTTTCTGCCTGTTCGGCAGATTTTTTCTCCTCTTCATTTGCAGCCTTGGGTGCTGCACCTCTCCTTTCATCCTCCTTTTTTCCTTTCTTCTCTTTCTTCTCATGAGACCATTGGATGCCTGGCAACACCCAGCAGCTGAAAGTGTGAGGGCAACACCATTGGTAGCCAAATGTGGGTTGACACCGGTGTTATTGGAGGCCACGGCTGCGTTCTTCCGCTCATGGCTTCACAATGCTTCACAACGAAAGCTGGTCATGTTTGGTTTTGGGGGCATATGGCTGCTCCAAATGCAAGGTCTTAACATTTCGGCTTTGAAAAAATGACTCATGGTCGTTTGGTGAAAAATAACTCATGGTGCTTGGGTTGTCAACATTTTGTTCCAAATGGTCGTCGGCGAAAATACCTCTAAGAGGGTTTGCTACAAGTTTGATGGTGGATCCGTCGCTCGTAGTGTCGTAGCGTTGAGTGGCGGAATTTGATTCTTTTGATGCCTCAGAACGTGAAGCATTCTGTACCAGATCTCCCCCCAGAGATCTTGCGCCTGAATGAATCTGGTTTCACCCTTAAAACTTGGACGATCTCCCAGCAGTCAACAAGGAAGAGTACTAGTTGTGACATCCTGCGTGCGAAAATTACCCATTGCCAATCATCATCATCATCATCATCATCATCATCATCATCATCATCATCATCATGCCAGTAAGCATCAACCAATCTCAATCAACCATGGCTTGACCATCTTCAACCAAAGCGAATCAAGCATCATCAGCCATCATTAACCACCAGGATTTAGCAATCCTTAACTATCCTTCTCCACCATTGAAGCATCAAATCAATCACTTTAAACCATCTTCATTCACCATCCTGAACCATCTTCATTTACCATCCTTAACCATCCTCAACCATCTTCATTCACCATCCTCAACCATCTTCATTTACCATCCTTAACCATCCTCAACCATCTTCATTCACCATCCTCAATCATCTTCATTTACCATCCTTAACCATCCTCAACCATCTTCATTCACCATCCTCAACCATCTTCATTTACCATCCTTAACCATCCTCAACCATCTTCATTCACCATCCTCAACCATCTTCATTTACCATCCTTAACCATCCTCAACCATCTTCATTCACCATCCTCCCCCACCATTGAAGCATCTCCTTAACCATCCTCAACCATCTTCATTCACCATCCTCAACCATCTTCATTTACCATCCTTAACCATCCTCAACCATCTTCATTCACCATCCTCAACCATCTTCATTTACCATCCTTAACCATCCTCAACCATCTTCATTTCCCATCCTTAACCATCCTCAACCATCTTCATTCACCATCCTCAACCATCTTCATTTACCATCCTTAACCATCCTCAACCATCTTCATTCACCATCCTCAATCATCTTCATTTACCATCCTTAACCATCCTCAACCATCTTCATTCACCATCCTCAACCATCTTCATTTACCATCCTTAACCATCCTCAACCATCTTCATTCACCATCCTCAACCATCTTCATTTACCATCCTTAACCATCCTCAACCATCCTTCTCATCCACCATCCTCAACCATCTTCATTTACCATCCTTAACCATCCTCAACCATCTTCATTCACCATCCTCAACCATCTTCATTTACCATCCTTAACCATCCTCAACCATCTTCATTCACCATCCTCAACCATCTTCATTTACCATCCTTAACCATCCTCAACCATCCTTCACATCAACCATCATTCACCATGTTTCATCACCATAGATCCCCACCCAGGTTGCAAGCGCGTCGTCGCTTGGCGGATCTCTTGAACAACCTCTTGGAGGTGCCTTTCGATCGTTCCTGGCGCAACAAGATGTGAACATGGCGATGGCGGACTCGTGGATCAGTGCTGCTTAATAATGGCTACTAGTGGATTACTAGTGGTAGCAGATCTGGATTACTAGCTTAATCCATTAGCAATGATTAGTGAATCAATCAGCATGGTTAATAGGATAATTGGTGAACAATTGGTGATTACTATCCACCATCAGTGGATCAATGCTGATCTGGCTATGGGTCAAGCAGTTAACCAAGCAATGATGGTGGATAATAACCAACAAACTATAGGGAAAAAGCATGGTTAATGATTAGTGGATCAATGCTGCGCTCAATGCTGATCTGGCTTAGTGTTAGTAATTTCCTATGCTTACTAGTGGTGACTAATTGTTGATCGGGGATATTAATCAACAACAATGGTTTCACACCTTTTGGTGGTTTTATTGACATGTTTTATTTAAATATTGGTTGTTGAAGATTAATGATGGTTAATGGTGCTTATAATGGCTGGTGATGATGGTTGTTGCGACTTTTCGATTGACAATCAAATTAAAGCAGGATAGTTGTCAGGCAGTGTTTGGTTTGACAATTTGTGAGGGGTAAATAGCAACGGTGAATCATGATTGCTGATGGTCAATGAATGATGATTAGCGATTTTTAATGCTACTTGGTATCCCGAGACAAACCCAGCTGAATTACACGAAAATAGACATGTTCGAAAACTTTCTCAAAGGCCATGTTGATAAATTCTATGTGGATGATGACAAGGTGTTCGAAACAAGAAACAACGGACAAAAATCACTGCAATATCCCCCCGAGGCCCAGCCGCCTGCTTTAATGAGAGCAAAGTCGGGCTAAGAACTATACTTGCTTTTAATCGGGTGTGCTCTGCATTGTTTTTTTGGGACGACATGGGTTTACCATATGAATCGATTATGGCAACCAATGGAAGGGATAGGTCAACGTAGGCCTTTACCAACTGATTGGACGCTGGTAAACTACCATTGACCAACATCAAAAGCAACCTTAGCCAATTGATATTATGCATCAACCAATCTTAATCACGAACGTTCGCCACCATTAACCCATAAACCATCCTTCTTCAACACCAGGACCGCCCACCTGGTGGTTCACCGCGCAGGAAGCTTCCCACGACCTGCGAGTGGAACAGGAGCACGGTCCAGGTGGTGAATAATGGCTGCAATGATGGAGAATTCTTGGAGATGGCTATGGGTCAAGGCTTTAACCAACCAGTAATAGTAGGTCAATGGTGAATGATAGGGGATAAGAACTAACAATTGTAGGGGACATGTACCAGCTACATGGCTATGGGTCAATATAAACCAACTAATGATGGAGGATAAATTCACCAACAAAAAACAATGGTTGATGATAGGGAAGCCAGGGTACAGGGTGAACTGACCCACTGCCATGTGGGTGTGTCTCAAGATAAGGGACATTAAGGGACCCCCAAAATTAATGGTTCACTACTAAAGGCACAGCAAGAATTCATGGTCGTCAAACGTTGGTTACCAATCATTGTCAATCACAACGAACTTGTGCCCCTTGGGGCTGCCTCCGCGTGCGGGAGACATCTCTGACACAATTCATTGTTTCCTCTTCCAAATCGCTTGACCATAACTTTGGGGTTCCCCTTTCGAATGAGACACACCCATATGACTTCCATTATTGACAATGATCCCGGATCATTAACCACTATCATTTGCTAGAAAACTGTGAAGAAACCAGCATTGCTATTATAAAAACCATCATATCATATCTATGTTTGATACCGGGTATATGAGGTTTCCCAATTCATAGGGGACCCCCCAGCTATCATCCAGTTTATTGACCATTTATGGTAATGAGCCAACCAATTGGGGTTCCCCTAGTTTGAGAAACACCTATATAGTAAACGTTCAACCATTGCTGCTGGTGATTGCTCCTATTATTTACCATTACAATCCACTTTAAACTTATTAAGAACCATTACCCATCCGTAGTTGACCAGAAAGACCATAGTTTTCGTACTGAGACCATAGAATGAACCATACAATGACACCTATGGCTTCAGAAACACCCATATCCCACCATATAAGACTGTGAAACACCCATAGTGGTCTTCTTGATAATGATCCCCTATTCTTAGTTTCTATTATCACTATTCTCTCGTCATTATCCCTTACAAAAAACCGTGAAGAATCCACCATTGCTACTGTAAAGCCATCATATCTATACAGTTGGCGTATCCCCTACTATAGTTATTGGATTATTGGTCACTCCTTTATTACTCATTATCCCCTAGTTCTTACCCATTACCCAGCTACTTATAACCATCGGTTGGTTGGTTCAAACCCATAGCCATAGCCATGTCACCTCCGGTGGGTCACTTCCTCCCAGGAGCCTAATATAGTTGGTATATATCCCCTATAACTGCTAGCTGTCATCCCCTAACCATTGACCAACTATTATCCATCATTAGCCATGTATAGCCATGGTATATCCATCATTAACCAGCTATATCCTCCTGACATTGGCCATTACTAATGTTACCATTGGTTGGTTCAAACCCATGTCGCCATGTCGCCATGTCACCTTCGTTGGTGGGTCCCTCCCAGGAGCAGCAGCTCCTGTTGCTGGAGCCCGGTGCTTCTCGCCTGGTGGAGACCATGTGTTTAGCGCGTCCCGTGACGCCCTCAGCACGGAGGTTGGAGCTCCGGAGCAGGGCAATGGTGGGGGGCCAGTGGATGGCTCACCACTGGAGGAAGATGTTGGTTACTCAATAGCAAACATTAATGGGGTAATAATAAACATATTGGAAAAGTGATTGGTTACTATGGGGTGAGAAGTTTGATTGATTTATGGTAAGCCATAATAAACACTGATGCATGGTTGATTAATGGTTATTAATAAATTATTTAGTAACATTTAGATACTATTTAGTAACGAATCATTTAGTTATAGTTGGTTAAGCGTTACTAAATGTAAAAAGGATTTGTTACTATGTTGGTTAGTTACAAATAATAGTAAATAGTACTCATGTTGTTACTAAATGATTTGTCCAATAATCAATACTGATGGTAAAAAATAGTAAACATATTGGAGTGATTGCAATACTAAAATAATTACCAATAATGGAGCAATTACCAATGATGGGGCAATAATCAACATATTGGAAAAGTGATTGGTTATTATGGGGTGATAAGTTTGATTGATTAATGGTGAGCCATCATAAACATTGATGAATGGTTGATTGGTGGTTTGGGGGATTTACCATGGGGTGATAAGTTTGGTGAATGGTTTGTGGTTACATGATGATGGTCTCATTGGTTGATGAATGGTTGATGAATAATGTTATTTTGGCTGATGAATGGTTACCCCATAGTTGTCTCTGGGGTGATGATTTTGGTTGATGAATGGTTTGCGGTTACCTGACGAAGGATGATGGTCAGTGGATTGATAGGTTTGGCCAATCTATTGTGAACCAACATTGTTTGTCCTTAAGAGGAAATGCGTTAATCAGCATGTGTGAATGTTTTTTACGGATATAGGTTGTTGGCTGGTCCATCAATAATCACCAATGCCAATGAGGATGAGAGAAGGATTCCAGCATATTCCAGTTAATGATGAGGAGTGTTTGATTCATGATAGATATCGGTTGCATTGGTTGTTGATTCCACCAGTGATGATCAATAACATCACTGATAGGTGATAATCTTCATCAAGAATTGGTTCCCATCATATGGAGAAGTTGCCTCTTAAAGCATTGGAATTCTACGGCAAAGCGAAAAAACTATTTCATGGTGCTTCTCATAGAACAAGTTTCATCCTCCACCAAAAATCATAGAAGGTTGCCCTCCTCCAAACTAACATCGACCCTCCCAGAAGATTCGTGTCCTATCGATATAGCCAGTCGGGAGGATCCAAGTAGGGTAGATCATTCCCGCTTCCCTTGGTGGATCATCTGTGAGTCATGGTAGATTGCAAAATTTGACCATCATCAAGAATCCACCATGACTCACAGATGATGGTCAAATTTTGCAATTCTATTCATCAAGAATACATATAATCAACATTAATCAACGACGATCCACCGTTGTCGGTCATTAACAATCATTGAGCACCAATTAGTAAACACTTGGGCACCAGTTGGCCATTCATTCGCCATTGCCATGAGTCAACTTCCTTCCACCTGGAAAAGGCATGGCCCCATGTCTTTCGTCCAGTGTATGCATGGCTTGCCCCCGCACCTTTCGAAACAAGATCTTGGTCAACGACTCCTGCCCCAAACACTGGCAATCTGTTGATGTTTCATGCAGAATTGCCATGATTTGCCATGACGGAATTCACAGATGACTGGGGCTAATGGCTTGCATTACTTGCTGTAATGGGGGTCATGAACCACTCAATCATTGCGGTGTAGAGTGTGAGTGTTGTATCATTTATAGTTTATATAGTGAGGTTTTTGGATCCGGTGTTTCACAAGAATGGTTCATGATAAGATCAATTGGCTGTGGGTCAAAACCCTGTACCCCTAGTTCCCCATCATTAGCCATTGTTTGCCCTATAGAATGGTTGGTTATTATCCCCCATTATTCTTGGTTAATATTGACCATAGCCAATTGGGTTTTTTCTCAAAATAGGGAACCTCGAAATGGTTGGTTCATTACTATAAATTATTATTAATAACTAGATTATTTAGGGGTACCCCTATTTTGAGAAACACCCAATTAAGATCAGTATCACCATGAGATCTTGGAGCTGCCAAGGAACCCAAGTTGCATGAGATGCTTCTGGAACTGTTTCTTGGGCGCGCCATGCGGTAGGCATGCGGGTGTCCCCAAAACCGGGTCCATGTTTGGGATGGTTTGAAGTGGTTGATGGTTTCAAACATATTGTATTTTCCCTATTACTTATTATCAAATGGTTGGTCGACTCATTGTTTTCATAGGGGTTGAAACCACCAAGCAGATATGCGTCGACAAATCCAGAGAACTTTTTTTACATTCAGGACTTGTCTCCCAGGACATGGTCACTTCTTGCGAAGCACCAAGACCTTTGTTGCTGACAGGAGAGACATCAGTGTAAGCCACTAGTTAACAGCACCCCTATAGCGCACCACAGGTGGTCAAGTGGCCCCCTGCAATGATTAAGATGAAACTAAGACCTGGAAGTACAGTTTTGAGATGGAGTGGGGTGCGCCCATCTATGCATACACCCATTTATCGATGGATGTATGTAAAAATAGGATTTCTGGCAAACCAGTTTGCAATGAAGTAGGGAAATTGGTGGTGTGCAGGATACCACTCTTTATGGTAGAGAAACACGTGTGCACGCAGTCAGATGCATATAGATTTACATGTGATATGTCCATGGTATGTTTGTATTTGCAAGCAGTTCTTTACGGATATAAACATGCAGACGAATACATGTGACCACAGTGTACATTATATTTCCATCCATGGGTAGATGATTGACCTATCATCATTTGCTGGACGCAGCCATTCGGTCACCATGGTTATAGAACCAGTACCAACGGCTATTGACCCTGAATTAATCACTGAACAAGCATCATTAGCCAGCATAAAACCATCATTCACCATCACCAACCATCACATATTACCAGCATGCACCATCGTGAGGATATGTCAACCATCATGGACCATCATTTTTTCCCATTAGTGTTGGTTTGTTTCCCGTACAAGTGATTTAACCATCTCTCACTATCATAAATCACCCATAACCAGCATCAATCGCCCAGTATTCATCGAATAATCAGGAAAAATCCATGAACCATCATAAACTTCAGATTAATCAGCATTCAACCATCATTTGGCATCAACAAATCATTAAGCGTCAATGTTTACCTTCAACATCAGCTACTAAACCAGGGAGGTTGGACCATCAGTTAGTCACCGAAAACCATCAGTCATCAATTACCCTTTGGTAAACTAACATGGCAATGGAAAATCCACTAAAAATGGATGCTTTCCCACGGGTCTCCTTAACAAAATGGTGGATTGTCCATTGCCACCTTACTTTACCAGAGAGTAACCATCATTGTTCATCAATATCAGCCAGTATGATTAGTAATTAGTCATTAATTTAGAACCAGTGCTAAGCAACCATGAACCATCAATTAACCAGAAGTCATCTATTAACCAACATCATATCAACCAACCTTGAACATGTTTTTTTGATCATCACTAATCAGTAAGCATGGACCATCATGAATATCAATTCACAAGCATTAACTAGATCATAAATGTGGATTAACCATCATTAACCATCATCTATAGTAGATGAACCACCAGTGAACATGGCTATCAACCATTCATCATTAAACAGCGACAAATATCATCCCTTCACCGTTGGCACCTCAGGCTCTGGCGTGCCTTGCGTCGCCAGGATGACAGTCCCTTGCGCCCAGAGTCCTTGTGATTTCGGTGATGGTAGTGCCATGTTGGATGGTGATCGAGTTGGGTTGATCTACTACTGATGGTGGTTTATGGTGGTTGATGGTGGTTAATGATGGCTAATGATATAGTTGATAATGATCTAGTTGGGTTAATGATGGCTAAATGATCAAGTTGGTTAATGATGATGGTTAATCCGCCAACTCGAGTTGGTGAAGATCAAGTTGGGTGATCTAATCGAGTTGGTATAGATGATGGCTGATGATGGTGAATGGGATTCGTGATCTAGTTGGTGATCGTATCCATGGTGGATTTTCATGATATGAGATATTGACTATATCCGTCGTTGGATTTCTTCTGGGCACATGAACTATGGGAGATATTTGTGTTTTTCAACACAGAAAGTCTCTAAGAAACCTGTTTCCGGGATTTTCTGTCTTTCTGTGCCTCACGCTCTGCGATCCCTGAGGTCCGAGAAACCATGGCCATTTTTGACGAAAGGTCTTCTTTTCAGAGAGCTTCGTGTCAAAATTTCATGTTGTCTTCGAGACTTCCTTTCAACTGTTGTGAGTTCGACAATCCCTCGGCGCTTCTTTCTAACATGTTCCAAGGAAAAATGGGTTTTTTGGACCGCATCGACCAAGGGCTGGGAAGATCTACTAACAAGGTTTTCCAGATCCCTGAAAACAGCACGGTGTTTCATCACAGCTACCAGCGGTTGTTGATTCTGCGCCAGCCTCCTCTTTCTATTTTTGATGACGAAGAAGCTTGTTTTCGTCTCGGGCACTCGAGAGGACTTCGACGTGCAAAAAGCATCTTGGAAATGGGCACTACAAGCGGAAAGCCTACAAAGATCAAAGGCCACACAGAACTTTTGAAAGTCATCAGAAGTTTCAGCAAAAGCGCTGAGCAAGAGATCGGAGGGCTCAGAACGTTGGTGCCTGCCCAACGTGAAGGAATGAAAAAAGAAGTTTATATAGGTGATATTTGAGAGATATCCCACTAGTTGAGGTCTACCAACTATCTGGGATATACACCATGATAGTCGGTATGTTATGGTATATTCACCCTTATAGGTGGTTTCTCCCTATCATGGAATATTATCCTGTAGAATGTAGTCAACCACTTTGTCAGTTTACCAGCTTAAGCATGGGATTGAATCAACTCAAGTCAAGACTTAAGTAGTTACATCAGTTGTGGATCAAGATAGCCAAGGATTTCGAAATCCCATCTTCATGCTCAATCACCTTAATAAACCAGTTTCACCACGGTCAAGGTTGGTTTGTTGACCACTAGGACACTAGGACCTGGGGAAACCGTTGAATAAGGTTGATGGCAATGTTATTCCATAGGGAGGTGAAAGTCACGCTACAACAGGATCTCTTTCATCGTTCAAAATAGGATCAGGAACAAATGCTTCGATGACATGGAAATGAAAATGCTGTCGGTGAGTTTCCACGAAGTTATAGGAAGGAGATCCTTGAATGTTCAACAAGTTCTTCGTTGATTCTTACGATGTTTGGTGGTTGTATCCACTTAGTAGAATGGTATCGCAACAAGTCGTTCCCAACATTTTGCTGAAACCCGAGATTTTCACCGGAAGATGAACTCACTAGTGCTTCACTGCTGGTATTCATCTCCACTGATAGGTAGATGAGTGTTTCTCAAAATAGGGGTACTCCCAAATCATCCAATATTGATCAATTGTAGAAATAAACCAACCATGACTTTGGGATTCCGTATGGCTTGAGAAACCCCCAAGTGATGAGAAAAAGTTTTCTAATGGTAGGGGATTGGAGCGGTTAATCAATGGGTAATAATTAACAATAGGGATGACTAGGGGACAATCACGGACAATACTTAGTAATTGATATGAGTAGGTTTTTCTTAGAACCATGGTTCAGCAATGGGTAATGTTTGACAAATAGGGGATAAGCAACAATGGTGGGGGATATACCAACCATATGGTGATTTCATTGGGGATTCTAGTGGCAAAAAATTGGGCGCCGATTACCAACAATAATGGTCAACCAATTACTACATGCTGGTTTCTCAAAATAAGGAACATCAAGAATTACTGGTTGATTGCTATAAATGATTTGCATTGGATGATAATTGGGGGTACCCCCATTTTGAGAAACCACCATATATCGTGGTACTGCTGGAGAATGGTGGGATAGCTAATGATAATTCATGGATGATAATCGTCAATGATGGTAATGATTGTTGCTAACAAATATGAATAAGCTGCGAGATGATGTTTGATAGCGCTTGATGATGCTTAATGATGGTGGATAATGGTGGACACTGGTCATCCACGACACTGATCCAAAAATTGGAAACGGATTTCTCAAAGGGAAACCCAGAGCTATCTACCATGCAACACATGCCATCATTGATCAACTGGCTCACAAATGTTTGGCATACTCAGAAGTCATTGATCAGAAAGCATTCACCAGCATTTGTGGGGAATCGTCACCAACTAAAAGCCATAGTTAACTATGACCAACCAATCTTGCTTTCGTCGCTTGTAAAGCATCATCAAACTTCATTCACAGTCCATAGTTATTCTTGACCATTAATACGCTTTGTGTTTTTCATCAGCTGCCCAGATTGGCTACAGGTAGCTGCTACCTCACCAACGATCATCCAATATCATTGCTGGCTCTTGGTGAATTGATGCTACTTGAAATTCTGAATGGCGACTGTCAAAATAAAGCAAACCTTGATGGTGTTGGCTAGTTGCCATCATTCAGCTTTATAGCATCCACCAGTCTTGCAGCACGTTTTTTTAACTGATATATTCATATGCTCGCGGGTCATTGTCAGCCAGGGTCAACCAGCATGTCACAACACAAAGAACCTGACAACAACCAAGTTGTTATCCAAGATTGTCTACTAGTCGATTCGCCAAGATTTAGGCTGTTGACAATTTGACCGTGACTAGCCATCATTAACAACCATCACGCATGATGAATTGAGTCTGATACTTCCCATCATGAACCATTTTGACCATCAATATCAGCCATAATTAACCATCTTTTAGCATACTTAACCATAGTTCAATGATGGTAAATGATGGTAACCAGTATGGTTCATAGCCTGGTGAAGCCGAACCATACTAAATGAACCATACTGGTTAACATCATCTCAATCATTAAGTATACTCATCATATTAACCAGGTGATATGATCGTCATTGACTATACTAATGGTTGACTGATTCCTAATCTAATCATCAACTATATGCTAATAACGTTAGCCAGGCTACTAGTGTTAGTGATGGTCAATCTGATGGATCCATCCTGAATCCCAGCCGAGGTGAAGCAACAAGCAAGGCGCAAGCCAATTCAGCCTGAGGGCCATGGGTACTTTGGTTAGTTTACCGGTTGCCTTCATGACTTTTGGTGGTTCAGAGTGGCCATATTTCATACTTTATGCCACAAGTTTGGATTGTTCAGAGTGGTTGTAGTGGGTTTTTTGAATAGTGAGTATAGTGGTTTATAATTACTTGAAATAGTGCTTTATCGTGGTTTAAAGTGGTTTTTAAGAGTGGTTTATAGTTGAAATGATGGTAAGATAATGGTCTTTACGGGTGAAATCATGGTTAGTGGTTGATCGTACTGGTTGATAGGGCTAGTTGATGATGAAGTGTTGGTTTAAAGTCTTGAGCTAATGATTTATAGTGGTTATTTCTGGCTCATGATGGTTGTATCATTATTGTTTTAAAATATTATTTATTTAAGAAATATATTTGGTTATAAATAACCAACATTTATATTAATATTGATATTATTGTTATTATAAAAATATAAATTCTTTTTTTTCATGAATTTTTAGTTTTTTTTAGTCTTTAAAAAATATCATGATAGTATTATATATTTTTATATATTTTAATATACTATAATTATTAATAATGATGTTGTAATGGTTTTTGTGTTAACAGTGTACCAGCATCAACTGGATTTCAATAATATTAAAATAATAATATAAATAATAACACCATTGGTTATTATCAAGTATATTTTGTATATTTATCATTGATGCCAAATATTTGTTCATAGGGGTTGATCCTGGTCATGATGGTTCATACAGTAGATCATGATTCATTGATGATTGATATTGGTTCATGATGGTTCGCAATGACCAATCATGACGGCTGATAGAGATTGCTAATGGTGCATTGATGGTTGATTATGGTCAGGGCTGACACCGATTGATAATGGTAACTTGTGGACAGTGAACAGTTGATTATCGTGATTAGTACCTAATTATGTTGATAAATCATGCTAAACTGTATTGTAACTAAAGATCTTGATTGTCAAGAATCAATCTTTTGTTAAGCTTCATCATGGCAGTACATAATGGTGAACAATCTCAATGCCTGCCTGGGACTGGCTTGTCAACAACAATGGTCAATCGAAATGCTGATTGACAATTAGCTGACCACTTGTCATTAGAACATATCAAAATAGCCATAGTCGTTACGAAGCCTGATTGCAAGAGTTCGGTCAGGTTAATGATGAAGCTTCAGGCTTATATTGATTGAGAATGTTCGAGGATGACTGGTAAACAACCCGGAGTTTTACCAGTAGTACCGCACAAGGCGGTGGCGGAAGTTTCCAAGATAGGAGCACTATAGGAGTGTGCAGCTGTGGTTGCGACGATTGATTGTCCGAGGGATCCGAGAACTGAACATCACTTGGGCCTGACTTCCTACCAATGTGAGCATGGATCTGGCCACTTGACTGGCAGCCTATCTGTCTAGCTATCTTTCTATCAGTGGATCAGTTTTCTTTCTGTCTGTCTGACTGTCTATCTATCTATCTATCTATCTATCTATCTGATGATCTATTCGTTTATCTATCTGCCTATGTACTTGTCTTTCTATCTACCTCACTATCTATTTATCTATCTGCCTATCTATCTATCTGTCTATCTATCTACCGAATTATTTGTCTGATCATCTATGTGTCCATCTGTCTATCTTTCTGTCTATCTACCTGACTATCTATCTACTTTTCTATCTGACTCTCGTTTCGTCTACCTATCTGTCTATCTATCGACCCATCTAGCCATCTGAATCTGGCTATCCAATTGTCTGTCTATTCCATCTATCTATTCTAGCTATTCTATCTAGCTATCTATCTATCTATCTATCGATGCATCTAT
>VSDK01023041.1:449232-481759 GCA_009767595.1 Symbiodinium kawagutii
AGTGTTTTTACGATTTTGACTTCCAAATGTGCTCGGCGCCTAGGTTTTTTTAACGATTTTGAACGTGGAATCCTCATCATGTGCTCCGAACATGTAGTGTTTTTACGATTTTGACTTCCAAATGTGCTTCGCGCCTAGGTTTTTTTAACGATTTTGCAAGTTGCATGTGGCAAAAGTGCTCCGGAGCTGACATGTTTTTACGATTTTGACTTCCAAATGTGCTTCGCGCCTAGGTTTTTTCGCGATTTTGCAATTTGCAACTTCCAAAAGTGCTCCGAACCTGACATGTTTTTACGATTTTGACTTCCAAATGTGCTTCGCGCCTAGGTTTTTTAACGATTTTGCAAGTTGCATGTGGCAAAAGTGCTCCGGAGCTGACATGTTTTTACGATTTTGACTTCCAAATGTGCTTCGCGCCTGGGTTTTTTAGCGATTTTTGCACACACCTTCCGCCACAGTGGTCCGCACCCGCCGCTTTAGCGAGGTACCCTTCTGGACCCTCCTGATGCACAAAACCTTGCAAAACACAGCATCTCGCGACTTTCCTAACATTTTGGCGCGCTCGCGCTCTCATCTTTCTCACATCTCTTCTTTCTCACATCTGCATAGGCGATCTACCCTAGCTGAGTTGTCCATATTGTTGGAAGTTAGACTTCTAAACTTCCTTCGACCAGCTCGCTGGATCTGAAAATGTGGGAAAAACATTGTTCGCAAACCTTGATGTAACTATTCTTGTGGATGATTTCTGGCTAACCAGCACCGGTTTACCATGGCTAGGTGGTTACAATCCGTATGAGAAGCAATGGGATTGCACCATTTGTTGCTTACAATCACGAACCATTATCAACCATGATTGACCACTATTAACCATTATGAACCATTTTTAACAACCATTAACCATGGTCTTCACGAGTCCGGGCTGCAGGTCGCTACCGGGCTGCGGTCATGGTGCTGCTTGTTCCAGCGGTCGCACCTTCCCCAGGCGAGTGCCGTGACCTTGCTGAGCGATCTCTGCGGTGCCGAGATGACGCAGCAGCTGCGGCACAAGGCGCGCCTGTCGCGTGACGGCGGGGACGGCAGCAACCGTAGGAAACCATGGGATGTTCGGTGGTGAACCATGGGGAAACCACGGGGGAAACCATGGGATTTGGGTGGTGAACCATGGTTTTTAGTGGTTAATGAAAGGTTAGTAATGCAAATAGCAAGCAAAATTGCTAGGAATTGGCTAATAGTACAAAGAATGGGTAGATTATGGTGTTCTGCAGTCGCTAATAACAGATTCATCATCGTTGAGAGTAGAACAGCTGTTAAGTATGGTTGAACATGTTGTTATGGGGGCCAACAAGAATGGTTGGGTGGTGGTTTGTTCAATACAGTTGTAGTTGGGAACGTGTTTCCGGTTGGGCATTACAGTGGTTAACAATAGGGAAGAATAAACAACAATGACGGTGAAACAAATCTATATCGTTGTACTTGAAGCTTCTTTTATAATATGGATACGTATTTGTTATATATTTTACCAGTAAACGTGCACTTTGGTTGCACTGCTGCACATGCGTGCTCGCACCCCATGATCGTCTACTCCGCGCGTGCCGCCACAGATCCTCCTGAGATTTGCCAACGGACAGATTTCCACGGAATTCACAGGGTGGTTTATCAAAAATAGGGAACCCTATAAAATAGTTGGTTTATTGCTACAAGTGATTCATAGTGGATGATTTGGGGGGCCCTACTCTGAGAAACAACCGCATTGATTCTGTCGTTTTTATTTCTCGGGACAGATGCGAAGCTATCCGTAGTTTCACTTGCACGTTTCAGATGCATCCACCACATTCAACTTGATCAATCCGAACTATTGGCATTAGACGAAAGCCAATGTTCCGGGCAGACAGTGGACTATTTAGCCACCTTCACCAAGTTGGCCGTCACAGTGCCCGCATGGCTCCAAAGCTAAGTCAAAGTCCAGGTGTTGGTTTAGTATCAGTGTTTCGTGAGTCGAAACTGGCATCCATATGTAAATATACAAAATAACCGGAGGACATTCAATGAATAGATACACACTTGCATTTATTTAACGACATTTGTTCAGGGTGGACAAAGCTGGAAGTGGCACACGAAGCCCTGATGAGAGAAAAGTAACTTTCATGGTGGTTACTGCTTGTGCTCATCATTAATCATCATTAACCATCATTAGCCAGCTAGATTTGACAGCTTTTTGGCCATCCTGTTGAACATCATTCAGCCATCATGTTGGTGGCTCCTACATCAGGTGTCGGCTGATGACATCAACGTCCTGCGCTCAGCAAAACACAGTGCTGGCCGGAGATTTGTTTCAATTTGACGTTTCTGACAAAGATGCAGGTCAGTATAAACCAACCGACAAATGGCCCGACTGGACTAGTTTGGTATGGAATTGTTCATTTAAAAGGGTTGTGACCCACAGGAACAAACATCCTGGATTGTTGGAATCTATGGCTGGTCGGATGCTGGTGGAGAATAATTGGTTGATACAACCATCCGTGCGTGCGTGCGTTTAGAAAGAGAGAGAGAGAGAGAGCAACTAGCGATGGATGTCTATATGATAGCAAATAATCATGTTTTGATGCTGGGGTTGCGCAGATCAGTACTTAGTTGGTATAACATGGCAATGCTAGCTGGAGCTGGGCATGGCAATGATCAGAAACATGTGGAATTTGTGGAATGCAATGATCAAGCTTTGTTGATATCATGACCAATGGCGTGATATGCCTCAAACAAAGATTTCCGGAACGGTCAAAGACCCTTGAACCAGTAGTGGTTCATGACCACTAGCGGTGACACCTAGCTGGGCAGATGATAGAGTTGTCCAAGCTGCTGATGGATCTCAGCCATGAACACCACCACAACGAGCCGTTGGGCAGGCGTAGGGGATAGAAAGGGAGAATGAGCACAGTCGAATTGGACAAGATCACCTGGAAAATGCAACCATTAATGACCATTACTGGGTGGTGGTTTCAAACATGTTTTGTTTTACCTAGTGGCACCTAGTATTTATGAACAAATTGTTGGTTGACTATTTTTTTCATAGGGGTTGAAACCACCAACCAGATTAGCATTGGACAGAACACATGTCAACAATACCCATTCACCATGATCATTGAACTACCATGAATCAGCACCATCCCACCATAAACCAAAGCATCATGCGCTCTTTGCTATCTCTGCGACCACTGACTTTTGGAGACTTCCGGGAAGATGTCTGGACACACAGCAGCCATGTTCATTCTCTTCACCCTGTTCCTTCAGGGAACTCATGGTGTTGTGATTGATTGGGCCAATCGTGACCAGTTCAAGGCCAATGCGTTGGCATTTAATGTCGCAGTGACCCAAGGTGCCCCAGGGGCCCAGTGGTTATTTTCGGCCTCATGCGGCAAGCGTGGACCGGAGTGGCTGTTGGGCAAGGCGGAGGCTCTGCTGACAGCCAAGCAGGGTGGCATGCTTGGAGACCAGGAAGTACTAGCCTCGCGGCTAGTCCGCGGCTACACGACAAGCGACTACCAGCAGCGCGGTGTCTTGCTGGACATCGGAATGTCCGACGGCACTACGAGGGTCATTGACTCATCAGAGTTCTGGGCATTGCTAGGGGTAGCTGACAATGCGGCAGTGACAGCCATGGACGCGCTGGCTTTACAGCTAGTGATACTGACAATGGTCATTGTCAAGACCGCCGCAGGTGGCCTCAAAGCAGCCATTCGCGAGTTTCCTGTTCTCGCAGGAATGGTCAGGCTTCTCAACCCAGTGGAGCGGCAGACCAAGCTCCAGTCAGCGGTGGCCCGAGCCGTAAGTGCACAACGTGGCGCCAGGGCTTTTCCTGATACGGTCACAGCGCAAAACCGGATCCTTGATCTCAGCGCAAGGCTGCACGCGGCAATTTTGTCGTTGGCATTTGAACAGGACAAGCTCCAAGCTCTAGGAATAAGCATGGTCGAATTCTACTGTCAAGTACCTAGATGACTATCGCTGTAGTGCCAGGCATGGGTCGGCACACATGGCTTCTTTTGCCAGAACGTACTTTGTCCGGCCGTATTTACTTCATTTGATTGGCAACGATGGCTCAAAAAAAAATAAACCAAAGCATCATGGCACACACACCATTTAAAAAAAAACACCATGGCCACCACAGAGCATGGCTCCCCATGACCACCACCCCATGACCACCACCCCGTGACCACCAGCAGGATCCACCATGTCATCCTGGCCCCGTGGCTTCCCCAGGACTGGGGCTTCGAACTCGCCCTGCAGATCTCCACGCGTCGAGTGGACGTGCACGGCCTCATCGATGTGCAGGTCGCCTGGGGCGGTCACGGCAGCCCAGCGGAGGATGCCCTGGGAGCCTGGTAGTGCTGGTGGTTGGTGGTGAAGGAAGTGGCTATGTGATGGAGGCAGTGGTTGGTAGTGGGGCCCATGGTGTGAAGGAAGGGGCTAAGAATTCGGCTTTCGTTGGTCAGGAAAATGGGGGAAAAATTGTTGGTTGAAGAGTCGTCGGATAATGGTTGATAGTAAATTTGCATGCATTTGCAGCGCATTTACGGTATGACACTTGAAGAGGGTCTGTCATTGTCATGCCAAATTCTTACTTGACTGCTGTTGGGGGTGCGACTGACCTGCAGTGGAGCAGAACAAGATAGCACAACAGCAATGAAATGCAATCAACCAGTCTTGAGAATTGGTGGTTTTTCAATATAGCCCCAAATCCTCTAATATTAGTAATTCATAGTAATAAACGTACCAGTATTTTGGGAGTCCCCTACGACTTGAGCAATAGCCAATTGGTGGTGATACCAAACTGCTCACTTGGTCACTTAGTTTGTAGGCTATTCTCGGGATCACAGGACTTGAGAATACCCACCGCTTATTCGGATCGCATAGGTGTACGATTAGAACACGGCTACAATATTCTGATATGTCATACAGTTGCAATAGGCTTCATGAAATGGTTTCATATGGGTATGGTATGGTATGATAGCTCAAGAAATATCGATTTCCCTTATGCGGTGGTTTCTCAAGCCAGTTTGGGGACCCTGAAGTTGTGGCTGGTTTACTGGGATAAATGGTTAATAAACTGGATGACAACTGGGGGGTCCCCTGTGAATTGAGAAACTCCCTTATTTACAAGTGACTCTTTCTGTCCCAACTCTGTAGCCATAGCCAGCTATACCCAGGTGCAAGTGAGCTGGTGTGACAAGTTCACAGTGCGCCCAAGAATAATGGGACACATCCAATGATGGGAGGATCATGGAGGTGCTTGCACGGAATCCTTTGGCCTAAAGGTCTTCAAAATGAAGACGAAGCGTAGTCGTAGCACAAGAAAACGCACGGACGAAGATCGAAGTTGCGAGGTACACCAAAATGGCCGAGAACGGTCCACACTGATGTGCGCGGGGGAACTAATGCCACGCCGGGTGCTCGTCCTGCTGCAGCAAGTTGATGAGCTCCATGTAACTTGGAGCAGCTGAATTCTTGGGAGCCATCAACGCTAAGTGCAGAAGACTCTGGCACTGATGTACTGAAGAGGTGCACAGTCAGTAAGCGTCATTTGACTCGTCGTCAACCACTATTGGCCATCAAGATCAACCCGTATCCACTATATATCATGATGAGTAACAACCATTCTTTTCCTATCCCTAATCATACTGAACCCCTACCATCATTGAACTATCATCTATCATAGTTTTACTGCCATAGTACTGTTGACCATCATTTATCGTCATCCCACGATCAATGATTAAGCAAAGTTTCCCCGCCGCTAACGATTACTACCACTACCCTTTGGAGACAATCCCTTGGAAACCAAAATCACCATTTTGTAGAGGTAAAAATTTTAAAAATCACCATGCATTACAAGTAAACCATTAGAAGCACCGTTTGTTTGAAGGATGGAATCACTAAAACTCATTCCTTCCAGGTCAATCACCAGTAAAAAATCATCATTTTTCCATCGGTAAAATCAGCTGAACAACTTACCTGGTGAATTTTCAGCGATCGCTAAGGTCTGCACGCTGTTCATTGCACCGTGACCTTTTCCCCGCACAGTTTGTTGGTCGAAGGCACGACAAGGGAAGAGAGCTGGAGATGATCGTTGGAGGTTATGAGATCTATTTGGATGTACATCCCCACTTGGAGAATGTTTCACTGGTCGGTGATTGGCATTTTTTAATACTCCCTGATATTTGGGAAGCTTGTTTTTTACCAGTTGGTGAGATGCGCTCAGCACAGTTGAATCATGGATAATGATGCTACTGATTGGTGGTATTAGTTGAATGTGGTGATTTTTTGGCATCAATGATAGTAAGAATCATATTAAGTATTGCCAGTCAAACAAGCATTAGTAGTATGAAATACCACTACCATTGGTTTTTTGAACATTAATGGCATTATAGAAGTTATTACCAATCATCGTAGCTAACCATGCCCTGAGGAACGGTACGAATGGTTGATGAATGTTGTTGGTTCCCAAGCAAGCTCCAAGCTTGGCCAGCTAGGTTTTCCAGGTCCGGTTAGGGGTCTACAACCGTTCCTGAGTTACCCAGCCGGGAATCAACCATGCTTGGGTATATGACAGATTTTACATCTAGTGGCATCAGCGATAATGGTAACCAGCACCAAATTATTTGATGAAGTCATTTATCATTCTTAGCTGGTTGATATTGTGGTAAATACTGTGATCGAAAATGACCAATTGTGGTTGTTGGTCATTCTGACATGCATAATATCAGAAGATCAACCATTATGAACCATGAAACAGGCCATCGCACTTGATGACAAAAACCCGCGTTTCACCATCCTCAATCAAAATTGTTGCCACTAAAACTGGTTCTTAACGTCTATGGCAATGGCTTGGTATGGCTAGCGGTTTCAAACAAATATCTCCAACCCTACCGAAACATGGATGGTCCTGCCGCAGTTGAGCAGATGGCTTCACCAAGATCTGCGGTGCATTCCACCAGCAAGGTATCCCAACGGCGCAATGCTCACTGGGGGATGATCAACCCCGGGTGCTTGCCCTGGTAGCTTGATAGGTTGGGGGTTGGTGGTTGCTGGTTTGATTGAGTTTGTATGTTCCGCAACCACCAACCACCAACCTATTTATCTTATAAGCATCATCAACCACCATCAACCCAAATATATCCTAAATCAACCTTGCCAAAAATTGATAGGTTGGTGGTTCCGCAATGTTTAGGATATATTTGGGATGCTTTGCTGGCCTACGAGCATTTTTTGGGAACATCCCAACCAACAAACCATCCCCAAGATTGCCAATGGCCCGCATATACGGGGTGGTTTTCCACACCTGAAACCACCAACCAGGTGGGTGGTCAACCGTTGAAAACCCATAACTCGAACCACCAACCGCCAACCGCCAGGCGCCTTGGCCACAGAGGATGAGCAGGCGCCGGTGAGTCGTCACCAAAGCCAAGCTCTTGGTGGCTATGATTCAGTTGGTTTTAACCATCAAAAATGATGGTTAACTAAGCTGGTTTAATGGTTAATAACAAGGGATAACAGCCAGCAACTATGGGGGATATACCAGTTACATATGGCTATGGGTCAAGCAGTTAATCAGCCAATGGGGGATAGTCACCAACAACAATAGGGAAAACAGCCTGGTAAATGATGGGGGAACCAGGGGGACTAATGGTTTTGATCCATAGCCGTATGAATCACCAGCATGAAGCATGATCTCACACATGACGAGTCCTGTTTGTTAGGTATAAGACCATTTAGATGTATGGCTAGTACATCCTGTTACAAGAACAACTATTAGCAACTGGTATTGACAGCTTGTGTCTGGTCAACTCGTTTGAACCATTGTTGGCCGCTCGCGATTGCTGTCAACGATGATGAATCACCAGCATGAAGCATGAGCCCTCATTAAGCATCGCCCAGAATTGAAGCCACCATCCGACATAATTAATCATTATTAAATCGCTACAATGATGGGTAATTGGGGTTAACTATGGATCAGTGGGGCTGATGATTCTGCATGAACCATGATTGAATCATGATCAACCACCATAAACCCCAATGATCCATCATTGTCAAGCACCATGAAACATCATTGACCACCCTGAACCATCATTGATCCACCAACACCCACCATCAACCAGCATGTGAAATCACCATCAATTGATCCTCATTAATCATCACTAAAACCATGAACCATCATCAGCCACCAGCAACCCAAACCGCCATCATTCCCAACTTCCACTCATCAACCGCAGGTGCAAATTGCCTTTGAGGTGCCCTGGGTCTTTGCCGGAGCACCCAGCACGGGGGACCAGGTCGCCCTGGTGGTAGGGAGGGACCCAGCAATCTGGAGCCGTTCAGGGTGTCCGGTTCTATCCCTTGAAAAACGGGAGTATCCCAAGGGGAGTAACCAAATGGTTATGCCAAATGGTGATGATATGTTATGATGTTTGGATATGTTTGGTTTTCTTATCGTGTAAGAAAACCAGCAAGAAAACCAGCAGAGACCACAACTCTCTGCGATGATTCATAATCTTTGTAGCAAGTTCATTGGCAACAACGCGTTCGCCACCGTTCTCGTGAGTACAAAGATCATAGACTATCGTGGAGCAGTACCGCGATGAATCATTATCCACCAGTATGATCCGCGAGTACCTACTGTTTGACCATTGCAACAACCAAGAATGTGAAACAGTTTCAGCATAGAAGAACCATCGGATGGCGAGTCCGAGATTTTGGGGCAAAGACGTGTTCAAGAGGTGATGGTCGTTGATAAATACTAAACCTCAATGATTGTTTGCAATGGCTCAAGGTCAAAACTAGCTTCTTAGATCTGGGTGGTATCCTCCAACCACCCCAACATCATCATTTCTCGTGGGAAGCTGGCATGGGCTAAGCCACAGATGGAAAGGCCCATCTTGGTTTGAGAGCCAACCAATTACGGACCTAACCGACCGACCAACCATCACTGAAAATGATTTGTCACCAAGATTGACAAGCATCATCAACCACCATCATCAACCACCCACCCACCAACCATCATCAACCACCCATCATCAAACAAATCCTCCAACCAACCATCATCAACCACCCACCCATAGCAAATCCAGCACCAGCAGTTGCTCACCACCAGCTGGCTTCCCCATCAGAGGGTTCAAATGGATCTATGGATCAACCACCGAAGCATCAACCATGAGATTATCCATGAGTGTTTCTCGTTGTCCTCTATTGTTATCCACCATCATATACCCTTGGGCAAACTAACCTGGAAGCTCCAATGTTCCTTTTCTATTGGTGAAACCAACATAAACTACCTCTCTTTATTTGTAAAACAAGAACAAACGCTGGATTTTCCACTCCAGGTTCGTTTGCCAGAGAGTAAACACTAACAGTCATTCACTATCAGGACTGTGAACCAGAACTAGCTAACCATTGGATGATGTCATGGTTAATAATGCTAATTCACCATAGCTGATGGATCAGCATCCATTGTTTAGCAGCATTTACCATCATTAACAATTTAAGATATGTAATGACCATTGTTCGTATCATTGTTCATATTTTACATTGGTAATCAACATGCCATGTTTAAATCATTAACCATATAAATCATCAACATTCCAGTAGCCATTCAAAAATATAAGCCATCATTCACCATTCATGGCGTTTTTGTACTACTAACCATATTTTTCCATTGACACCATGCCATTTTGAGATCATTAAACGTAGCTAACCATGAACCCTTCGCCGCCGCATCTCCCATGGTGGATCGCCCAGGTTCAACAGGCCGATGCCGCCATTGCTCGTGGATTCCCACTGTCAGGGCTCTCAACTGCTCGGAGCTTTCCACGGGAGGGGCCAACCGGGAAGGGGTCTCTCGGTGTATCGGATGCAGCTGTGGATGATGAATGGAATGCCATCAGACCAGTTTGGTCAGAAACATTCGATGCAGCATTGTGAATTAAGATTCATGGCTGGCTGTCTTATATTCCAGTTTTTGATTTCTCAGCTGCAGGGCTTCTTTGCACGACGCTTGGGAAGAGTCAGTTCGACTATCGATGATGGAGGCTGTTCCCTTTATTTTTGCAATTGTCCAATATTATTGGCTAATGGTTGTTGATTTAGGAAGAGCTGATGCTGCTTGATGGTTACTGATGGTTCCAAATGGTTGATGGTGAATCCTTCCAGCCATCGGGAAGCTTCGTTAGCCATTACCATCACCATTCACCATGATAATATGGTTATGGGTCAATATCAACCAACTAATCATGGGGAATAATAGCCACCAAGAATAGGGAAGATAATGGCTGATGATGGGGGAACCAGGGGTACAGGGTTTTGACCCACTGCCATATTGTCAATGCTGAGTTAGTTGTTTTGCGTCACCATCCACCACGGGCCATGAAAAACCATCATTATACCTAGTCTCGCTGGTTAGTCTCCATCCATGAACGATAGTTCAACCATAGATTGACCACCAGCGTTCGGTAACACCGCCTGGTATATTTCACGAACCATAAACCAACCATAAACTATTCATAAACTCACCATAGATTAACCATTAATGAACCATACTTCAACCATAGTTTCACCATAGATTGACCATCATGAAACATAGTTTCACCATAGATTCCCCAGCTCATCATCCATCACCAGCTGCCAACCCCACCAGTTCCTTCGGCCGCGGAAGCCGAGGCGTCTACCGGTGCTGGTGGACCCGGTGTGCCAATGCGGAGCGCTGGAGCCGGCGCTGGCCGAGATGGTGTTGGGGAGACCCAGCTGGCGGCTGAGGCGCGTTGTGTTTCATGGGGATGGGTGAACCAATGGTGGTGGTTACCATGGATGGTCAGTGCTGCTTAGTGATGTTTCATGATGATTAGTGATGGTTAATGATGGTTGATGAGGTTTAATGAGGCTTAATGGAGGTCTTGATGCTTGTTCGATGGCTATTTTGTGGCTGCTTTGTGACTCAATGGTTTGATAATGGTTGCTGATGGCTTATGACGGTTAATGATTAACGAATGGTGCTGCTTCATGAGGATAGATTGATGATGGATCATTGAAGGCTTACGAGGTGACGCATTCTTGATCGCGCAGGATCTGGGTTCAGACACACGAGTCAAGCACAAGAGGAAGCCAAGGAGCTTTTTCCGAGCGGGGCAAAAGATCAGTGGCGTCCTGTCACGACAGCCTACGGAACCAATGCTCTCCTATGTGCAGCGTAGACGATGGTGGAAGGTCCTTCGAGAACTTGATCCTTCCATGCTCTGTCAGAACAGTTTCGCATCGAACTGATGCTTGAAATGTTTGGTCTTGCCCGTTGCTGGGTCCTCAATTCACCCACCAGTTTTCACCACTAGAACAAGTAGTTAAAATAACCATGAACCAGTTTCAAGGCGGTAATCCTAAAGTAATTAATCATCATTTTCCCTATCTTTGTTGGTCATGCTCGCCAGGAATCATTACCATCATTGCAGTGACCATTGCTTAAGCATCCATTTACCTGCCGTTAGCCAGGAAAAAAAAAAATACTTGGATTATTACCATCACTCACCATCATAAAACCATCTTTTTGCTGCTTATCAACCTTATAAGCCACTGAGACGCAAGCCATTAACCACTGCTTTCAACCGCTGGTCAGCACCGCCCACCCAGCCGTGGCTACCCCTGGTCGCACCGAAGCGTCACCAGGTCCTTACCCGAAGCGATGCTGCAGATCGTGTGCGAAGACGCCGTGCCTTGGCCGTGCGTGCCCAGCAGTAGAAGGAGTGCCCAGGTGGTCTGAGAAGGTCGTTGAGATGGTTGAGATCATGGATCAATGGCTGTTGGCGGTTGATGGTTGATGATGATGATGATGATGATGATGATGATGATGATGATGATGATGATGATTATTAATGACGGTTATTAATGATGGTTATCTACGATGGTTATTGATGAGTTAATGATGGTCAATGACCAACAATGATAGGGAGAATGATGATTGATGATGCTTATTCTCATTGTTAATGATGCTGAGTTGATTGAAAAGATGAGTTGATTGATGAGTTAATGATGGTTAATGACCAAAAATGACAGGGAGAAGGATGATTGATGATGCTTATTCTCATGGTTAATGATGTTGAGTTGATTGAAAAGATGAGTTGATTGATGAGTTAATGATGGTTAATGACCAACAATGCTAGGGAGAATGATGATTGATGATAATTATTCTCATGGTTAATGATGCTGAGATGATTGAAAAGATGAGTTGATTGATGAGTTAATGATGGTTAATGACCAACAATGATAGGGAGAATGATGATTGATGATAATTATTCTCATAGTTAATGATGCTGAGATGATCGAAAAGATGAGTTGATTGATGAGTGAATGATGGTTAATGACCAGCAATGATAGGGAGAATGATGATTGATGATGCTTATTCTCATGGTTAATGATGCTGAGATGATTGAAAAGATGAGTTGATTGATGAGTTAATGATGGTTAATGACCAACAATGATAGGGAGAATGATGGTTGATGATGGTTATTTTGATGGTTCATGATGGTTAGTTTGATGGTTCATGATGGCTAGTTTGATGGTTCACAATGGTTAGTTTGATGGTTCATGATGGTTAGTTTGATGGTTCATGATGGTTAGTTTGATGGTCAATGATGATGACTTTTTTAGAATAATGACAAATGAGGAAAGGATGTCATGCATCAAGCTTCAACTTGCCTCCCAGCATCCTTTGGCCAAGGGCACTCGCTCAGGCACTTGCCATAGGTGGGGCAAGCAGTTATTGATCATTAGCAACTTCAAGGATACACCAGGGAGGCCCGATGAGGGGCATAGATAGATAGATCGATCGATAGATAGATAGATAGATATCAAACTCATTTAATGTACAATAGAGTGTACAACAATACTCCTTCAATGCTTTGGACCAGCAACTACTTGAAAAAATGTGACATAGGCATCAACTTATTTAATGTAACATGTGCATATGATCTTGCCTGAGGCCTAGAGATAGATATCAGCACCGGGACCGGCTGAGGAGGAGGCTGCCGTCAAGGAAGCCTTCGAAGAGCTGAACAAACTCTTCCAAGGTCTCCAAGATTTCTCGCAGGAGCTGCCATGGTTGCTTGTTGCTGGGATGTCCCTGGGATTCCGGGGACCAGGGAAGTCTACTAGGGATTGTCGGTTTTTGTTGCTAGTGCTGCTTTTAATGTCCATTTGATTCTGGAAAATTTATTGTTGGTTCTAATTACCAGCAAAATAAAACTTCTCGGTTGAGTGTTCAAAATGGGTATTCCTATACGTTGAAGCTCTCCCTATTCACCTTGTCACTTCAGGGTTTATCCAACATTTTACCGAACGGAACCTGGCAAGTCACTGCTCCTGTTTGTGAATCCGCCCGCTTCGTCGGGAAACAGTGGCGGGGCACCCCTTGGTGCTCTGGCGGCAGGGCTTTTGGATCATTCGAATCACCTGGGTGCCGCCGAGGATCCAAAAAGTGTGATGTTCACAGCTGGTGATTTTGGAGCCCCAAGAAATGTGAAACACTGAGCTGTGAAACCTCCATCTTTGCGCATCTCTCAGGGGTTGTTTGCCTTTCAGGTGATTGCTGATTTTGAACCTATCCATGTTTGTTTGCCCATGTCTCACCATGTTTGGGCATGTGTTTGTTGTTGCTATCACCAGTCATGGGGCCATCAGCTGGTTGGTGTAATTTCTATGGATATATCAGCAAGTAACCATCGAGAAACCATCAACCTCAGCAGTGACCATGGTTAGTGGTGCTTATCGATGGTGATTTATCTTGAACAGCTGGTGATGCAAACAACAGCCGCCACCGTCAATAGCCACCCTCAACAGCCGACGTCGCCAGTTCTCCCTCCGACCAGCAATACACCCAACCATGTCATCACTGTCGGCAATTATGGTCGACCATGCTTGTCAGCAAAAGTCAATGATGATGACTATCAGTTCTGGCAACTATCAATTTGGTCGATGACTGGACAACATTTCTCCATGATATCACCAATGTCAACCATTGTTGAATGTCAAGTAACATTGGTCAACTATCAATTGGCCAATGTCAGAAGACCATCCATGGTTGCCACTATCCAAGGCTGCCACCATGAGCTGTAATCATCACTGATTCATCAGTTAAGTATCAAGTCACCATGTATCAACCATCAGTAAGCCATCCGTGGTTACCACCATATGGTAGTTGGTGGATCACCCATGGTTGGTGGATCACCCATGGCGCACCCAGCACAGCCATCCCCAGGACGGGAGTACTTACCCCAGCGTGCGGCGGCCAAGGGATGTCCAAGTAAGTGCACTGTTTCCTGCCCTGCATTTATCATGGTCGATAGCACTCGCCAGCTAAAGAACGGGCACTTTCTTCAATTTTGTGCAGCTCGTTCCCCGTGCGAAGCACGGGAGTGTCCTGTCTTCAGACAGGCACTCGCATGTATCGATCAGCTCTTTGGACAATATGCGACCCGCAGAGCTAACTCTGTGCCTACTTCGGAATCCTTTATTGAAGCAATGCGCCATGTGTGTGTGTGTGTTTTTTTTTTTTCCCCCCTCAGCTCTTTCACACTGCTGGATGGTCTGGCCATCAGGTTTTGTACCTGGCTTGCAGGTTTTGTACCTGGCCTCGGTTTCCCAAGGGCTTGGAAGAAGTTCCATATGTCGGTGATTGCAATCTCATAGGTCGACCAGGAATGGCAACAAAGTCAAAAATTGCCGTTCCCTCTTCACTGGTTCACGATGACTCATGATGCGTGGATCTTCGTGGCAAGTACGGCAATGTGGCTGTCCAGAGATCCATGCGCAGGGCCCAGACCATGATGATCTGAGCATTGGATGGAAGTGTCAAACCCATCCAACGTTCCGGGGCTGACCCATCCTCATAGGCCAACCAACCATCTGACACCTTCAATGCTGTCCTGAAGTGTCCTGCCATCGCATGACGACCTAAATGGAAGGTCACGGCAATGGGCATGTATGATTGAAATTCTATCTCACCATCCAAGTCAACGAAGTAGGGCATGGAAAATGGAACATCGCATTCAAGAATGTGAACTTGGTTGCGATTCCTAGCTGCATCATCTGTTCTGGGCATGCTGAGGACGATGCTCGGGGCGTGAGAAAGCAAGCCCTTAGGAAATCCAGTGGAATCATGCCAGTTGCTGATCAAGGTGGCAAGTGTGCAGCTATGCTGATGAATGGAAAACACGTTCAACTGCACTGGTGTCAAATCCGGACTTTTCTCTGCATCAAGCTCGGTCCCCTGAGCAAAGCCTTTGAAGGCTGGCTGGGTCATCCAACCATTGCACAACTGTTTCGGTTGCAAGGCCTGAAGCATCTGCAAGGTAAACTCAAACGCATCTGCAGCAATCGAGAAGTCATGCCAAAAGCCCCTGAAGACCTCTTTGAACCGCTGATCCTCCACAACATGGAACGGTTGAGGTGTGAAGGTTGTCAGGAGCTCGTAGATGTCTGTGCCCCGAGCCCATCCATCACCGGAGTGATGGGAAAGCAAAAGTGTCTGCCATGTCAACGCCTGCAATGGTGCATTCGCAAAACAGCAGGTGGCTGTAGGATTGCTCAAGACTCTGACTGCCTTGAGCGTGGCCTGGAGCCCGGACCCTGAATCCTGGCTTGGATGTCCTTCGCCAGCTGGGATCGATCCTGCGTCTGGGGCTTGCACCGAGCTCCAACAAGAAGCCAGACCGAATGAAAGGAGAGTCTGTGCAATACCTCTCGGATTTGGCAATCCTGGTTCACAGTCACCGTCCACAACCATGGTGTGGCCGCTTGGCCAATGGACGGAGTCATCTTTTTCATCGAGTGGAATCTCAGAGTGACGGTGGGATTGCGCATGTCCTGCAGGAGGTCGGCCAGTTCTTTCTGAACTTGGTTGGGTGGCATTGGCTGTTGCTTCGGATTGTGCACCAGACACTTCTGCTTGGGGTCCCAAGAAAGAAATGGCATCTGGCCCTGGGCGTTGAACACGTTCTGCTTGACCGCGAGCTGCTTGGTGCGTTCGGGGGTGTCTGCCTGCAAGAGGTAGTCCAGCCGCTCTTTCAGGAGGTTCACCATGGTCAAGGCCAGAAAATGCCGAAGGGGCATCTTCTTTTCCTCTTGGCTCTTCCATTGTGTCGTTGCTGTCAGCAAATTGGGAAGAATGCCATGTCCTCCCACTCCTAGATGCAGAATGTACTGTTGTTCTGAGAGCAATGCGTTCAACGCATCTTCGTGGCGAATCAGCAGTCTGCTCATTGCCACCATCCATTGTGGCATCTGAGAGGAGGCCGCCTGAGAGTGCAACGGCTGGAGCTGAGGTGTTTGACCCTTCTGTCGTGGCTTCTTCTGGTGCTCCTTGGTTTGGTCGGAGTCGTTTTCCGGTTCCATCAGTCGTTTGAGGTGGTTCGGT
The DNA here is from genome assembly GCA_009767595.1 of Symbiodinium kawagutii. NCBI lineage: Eukaryota > Dinophyceae > Suessiales > Symbiodiniaceae > Symbiodinium > Symbiodinium kawagutii. Next base: position 465,674 of record VSDK01023041.1, read on the forward strand.
GGAATGATGTGTTTCCAGCACTCCATGGTTTCGTCGTCGACTCCGGGGAGCTCCAGATCGGTCATTGGAGTCACACAAGATGCAGGCCAGTTGAAGAATGACCGGGCACTGAGTGCGTAGGTGGACACACTCGCAGCTGAGTGGACACCCTTCTGCTGTGGGCAGATCTTGGGCCAGATTGGCATAGCAAATTTGCACTCGAGCAGACTGGCTGTCATGAAATCGTCTGAGATGTGCCAAGAGTTTCTGTGGATTCAGGAACAACTGTTGGCAATGCCAGCACTTGAGTCGTAGTTGTTCAAGGAGAATGGGTTCCACATAAACATGTTGTAGCAAGCGGTTCCAGGTTGAAATCAATGTGGAATCTGTCGGGTCGCTGGGTTGTAAGACCCGGGCCATGCCATCAATCAGGGTGAGCTGGCGCTTGTGGATCTGGCGTCGTCGATGCTGGAGGTCGGGCCAGGTATCCTCATATGGAGCATGATCATGGTTGGGTAAGGTGAGCAGGATTGCAGCTTGCAAAAGCACGGTGCAGCGACAGTTCAGGTGGTTCATGAGTGCTTGCATGGTGTCATCTTCCAGGATTTGTTGACACAAGGGGCAGAAATGCTCAGGAAGCATGGTGGCCATCAAAGTTTCGAGCATCTGTAGAACCGGAGTCGCATGCTTCATCTCATGAACATGATGGTTCCATAAGTGCACGACCAACTCATCTGTAAGGAATGCCTGTCCGCAAACAATGCATTGCATCTGGAAGATTTGATGAATCCATTCAGCTCGCAGAATCTCCTCAAAGTTCCGAGACAGCAACCATTCCAGCAACTGATGAACCTGTTCATTGGGGAGCCAGGGGCTCAACTTCGGGGTAGCTTCAAGGCTGGAAAAGGTGTAAGGAAGGACCAGGAAGTCCGTCATTTCACCTGCTGCCAAGGCAATCTGAGCAAGGGTGGCACAGATATGGTCTGCAGCTCCTTTGTGTTGAGCAGGAAAGCATGTGCATCCCTTGGTTGCAAAGAACGTGTTCTGCAAGAGATTCAAAAATGGTAAGCATTGTTCCCATTCCAACTTGTGAGTCTGAAGGAAGTGGTTGAGCAAACTGGCATAATCTGCATGATACTGATTGCACAAAAGGCATCGGGTGTTCAAGTGAAGGCGAATGGTGTTCGACTGAAGAATGATAGCGATGGATCCCATGCGCAATGCCAACTTGATCATCTTGGAGAAACTGGGAGCAATCAAAGGTGCAGGCGGAACAGGTGGGTCATGGTTGGGAACATCTTCTTGGCAGGTTTCAACCCAGTGTCGTTGGAGCAATGCCAATTGCAGAAAAATCACACAAGTATGCTTGCCTGGGAGCTGGGGTTCACAGAAGCATGTGCCGTCGGCCTTGTACATCGACTCCAGCTGATAGGACTGATCTGCCGCACAGATCCAATGTCTAGCATGTTCCTGTCGCAGATGGCGAGTTAGCAAGGCCCTTTTGCTGAAAGTCTGTTCACAAAGCACGCAACCCGTGCTCAAGGCGGTCAGGATCGATTGACGATCCAGCACGTCCTGCCAATCCTCGGTCACCAGGGTGGCAACAAGGAGTTCCCGATCTTCATCTGTGAGGACAGGTCGAGCATGTGCATGAACTCTATCCTGATGCTGTTTGAGGCCATGGGCAGTCACAAAGGCTTTACCACAATGACACTGATGCAGGCGATCGCTGACTGCCGGTGCTGTGGCACTGGGATGATCATGGGCAATGAGCAAAGCCAGCTGTCTATGTACGATACACTGATGGCCCACCTGAACCGGCGCAAGACAGTAGGCACAAGGTGTGGCCTTCATAGCTGCATGTTCGATTTGGTCCAGGTAGAGTCCATGTCGTCCATAGGCTGAGGCATGATCCTGTGCAAAATGATGAAGTAGTCCGGCTTCGCCAGCACAAATGCGAAGACACAAGCAGCAGCATGACGTCAGCTGTTCGCACGAGGACTTGTCAAGGTGAAGATTGTACAAGTTGGCTGCTAGGTAGCGGCGAAGTTCCACACGGTGATCCAGGGCAGGATCACGAGTAGCCTCCTGGACGGAGTGAACACATACAAATTGAATGTGATATTTGAAGGCATGCCATGTGGTGAACTGTGCATTGCATCTGGAGCATGTTGGTTCACCACGAGCGGCCTCGGTCATCTGATAGGCTCGGAGTTGTCCAAGCCTTTGATCATGAGTCAATGTCAAATGGCGACGATATTGTGCTTGTGATGAGAAGGTAAGATTGCAATCAAAACAGGTCCAGCCTGGATCGAGATCAGCGACAGAGGCGTCCCGAGCACGACGAACCTGGATACATTCATCAAGGATAGCTATCAAATGGGAGAGTCGGCATGGTGGTTGACTATGCAAGATGTCTGTAGGTTCCAATGTGAAGGATCGAGAGTGTTTCCTGGCCTGAAGGTTGAGGCCGATGTCACGAAATTGCACCAGCGGGTCCGGGATGGCAAAACGAGTCAACAATTCGACGTTACTCAGGTGTGTCAGGTGTGCTGGTTGACATGTGATTCTGCGAAGCTGTCTCATCCAATGTTGATCCAATCGAATGATATCATGTTTGCGGAATCCCACATGGAGCAACCCATACCAATGACATGGAAGTATGCACTGCCGCCATAACCGGATGCGATGCTGAACACGCAGCGGTTGACGAGAAAACAGCCATCGATGCAGCAATGCTGTGGCAGTCTGGCCCGATTTCATCCGAATGGTCATGGTGGCTGTCTCAATTTTGGTGTAGTGAAGGTGAACTCCCAAGTATGCAATGTGATCAACGATGCGAATGCGACTCATGCCATGTGTGCGAGGAATGCAAAGGAAGGTACCCCGGTGTGTGTGGAGCAGGTACCGTTTGTGGATGTTTCGAAGGGCAGGTCCTGTGAGTCGCAACATGATTTGTGTTTTATCAAGATTGGGTTGCATGCCAGTTTCCTCAAGAAGGTCAAGCATTTGCCCCAGTCGATGAATCACTTGGTGGAAACACTGGGGGGAGGTGATCAAGGCATGAGCTATCCAATCATCTGCATAAATCGTGTTGTTATGCATGATCCAATCCCTGGCAGTCTGGTGCATCAGTGTGTGAAGGAGATCCGTGATAAATATGGACCAGCAGCATGGTGCTGCTTTACAGCCTTGGCGGATTCCCTGATGGGTATACACCGTTCTGTGTTCTCCTCGATATTCGAAAGTGAAGGTGGTTTCCCTGTAAATGGTGGCCAACAAGTTGATGAGGTTGTCTGGAATGCCCAACCTGACCATGCCCTGGAGAAGTTTTTCCCGATTGACGCGATCGAAGGCTTTGGTGAGGTCAAGGCTGAACATGATACCTCCCAGGAGATCTGATTTGGGGACGGAAAATGAGGCATGATGATGTCGAAACTTGACGGAATCTAAGAGATCTCGAACAGTCAAGCAGTGAGCGGCCAGCCTATCTATGGCATCTCCACAACCACGAGCTTCGTGGTAGGCAAACTGAGGAACTGCTCTGAGATGATGGCCTGCATGAGACATGAATGCAGCTGCTAGCATGCCCATTACCACCTTGTTGGTGGGCTCAAGCAGTGCAATGGGCCTCAAATCTGCCGGTCGGGAGCCCTTCTTGCCCGGCTTGTGCAAGAAGACCAAATGTCCTGCACCCCAAGAGGGTGGAAAGGTGAGATCAGGTCGGATGCACCATTGCCGAATGATAGGATCAAGGAAGGATGCAACTTCGTCTGCTGACTGAATCCAAACTGGGGCTGGGACATATTGAGGCGCCAGTGCTTTCGTGGCCGGGAGAGCAGCAAGGCTAGTGGCAAGGTCCTGACAGGTGAATGGCCAAGCGAAGGATGCACTCGGATGCAATCTGACGTCACTATGATACAAGTCCTGCAACCAATGCGCAATGTCATCGGCAGCATCTGAGGGATCAAGGATGAGTCCTTGATCGGTACGGATTTGAACTCGTTTGTATGGCTGTTTCGGTGAAAGATGACGAATAGCTTGATACAAACGAAAATGGTCCTTGGCTTGGGCTGCTTCATCAGCCAGGGTCATGATGCGACGGATCTTCTCCTTCCGTCGGGCTTTGGCATTGTGTCTCATTTGCTGTCGGGCTATGGATCGCTTGGTGAGATGGTACCATGCATGAAACAGAGATGTCAGGCCCGCCTCCCGCATGCGTCGAAGAGTCTTGGTGTGGTGTGCGAAGGCTTTCATCGGAGTCGGGAGGATGGGGAAGTCCTGCAAGGTCGGGAAAGGAGGTGAGGTAGGAGTGAGGGAAGGAAGATGAGAGTGAAGAGTAGCATGAAAGGAATCAAAGTCATTCAGGACTTGTGAGGCTGAAAGTTGTTGAAGTGCTGCTTCTGTGTGAGTGTGAAGAGTATGTCCGAAAGTCGAGTCAGTCCTCCAGCGTGCCAACAGGAGAGTCCGCATCTGTTGGAAGCTGGGCTGTGGATTGGTGCGATGATACCATCGTCGCCTGAGCCAAGCACTGATGGGAATATGTCGTGGTCCAGTGATGGGAAGCATGGGATGTTGATCATGATATGTGGGTGCTTTGGCAGCCTCATCAGCATGACAGGTCTTGGTCAACACGAAATCTATGCGCGAGCTGCCATCCTGATTGAGAAAGGTGGCAGGGTGAGTGGCTTGCCAACTGTTGAGAACCGTCAACGAAAAATCCATGATGATGGAGTGAAATGCATCTGCATCTGAATGAGAAGGTCCTGCTTTCCGAGCTCCTGCTGACGTCTGGAAGGTGGCAAGTCCTATACCAGGCAATGTGCGGGTGAGTGAGGTATTAAAATCCCCAGCGAGGCACAGCAGGTTACGTGAAGGAATACGAGTGAGGGCATTTCTCAAGGTATGCCAGAAAATCGTTCGATCATGTTGATGTTGTGGTGTGCAAGTGTGTTGGTATGCATTGAAAAGGTCATGTGCCTGATCATGTAGCTGTAGTCGAATGTGGAGCAGGTGTCCAGGAATCAACTCAGCCCAGTGAAGTTGTGTATGGTTGCACAGTCTAGTCGAGATTAAAGTCAACAGTCCACCTCTACGTTGTGAACATCCGCTGTGAACACACCAATAGTTGGGGATCTTCCATTCCTGGGTGAACGGCCAGTGAGTCTCCTGGACGTAAATGATATCGTGAGGTTCCTCTTGGAGCCAATGCTGCAGAAAGTCCCAACTGTCAGCACCAAGGCCACCAGAATTCCAGGTGTAGATGCGAAGTCCTTGGGTGCGTGGTCGTGAGGTCACATTCGGAGTCGGCTTCGGTGTGTTGAGATGGCTGAGGGCAGGTGCTGTGTACAACCTGCCTCGATACCAGGCTTCTCCCATAGTGGCGGCCCTTCGGACCGCACGACGATAGCTGCGTTTGAGCACATGGTTCTTCTTCTTGAATGGTCCGGAGACCTCCATTGGCCAAGATCCGCATGTTTTTGTGCAGGAATCCTGCACTCCTTCATCCACTGCGGCATGGATGGAACCCTCACCCTTCGTGCCAGGCTGATGTTGATGGATAGCATCAAACCAAGGGAACCCAAAGGTCATCGAAGAAGGTTCCTGTGTGGCACGCCTCGGACTTGGGACCGAGGTGGCGACCAAAAATTGGTTCTCCTCTTGCAGGGGCCGCGTCATGGTGAAAGAAGGTGCATTCACGTTATAGGGAAACGATCGCTGCTGCTGCTGCATCATATCAGATATCTGTCGAGTCGGTGAATCTGTGTGGAGAGTCGAAGGTGCAGGTGTTGTGGGCATCGTCCAGTCACAGTCAAAACCGCCAGCAGTAGCCATGGTGCAGAAAATCCAGAAAACCAGCTTGCGGTGCATCCAGGCAACCAACGGGTGGCAAAAGGTTATCACCCACACACCGATCAGGTGGCAAAATGTTATCACCTGTCGGAGAACACACTCGAATGGATGGCAAAAGGTTAACATCCACCGAGAGAGCACAATTATATTCCCCAATCCCCAGGTCGTGATCCAGATTCAAGCAGTGTTGAGATGAACGAACCGTTTCGTAGGGCCAGTCAGTTCGTTCCACGGAGCCCACCCGTAAAGCCAGGAATTGGAGGTAGCAGCAAAGGTACCGCGACGAAAATGGCCACGGCACCGAATCCCCGGGACCAGCTGGGCACAGACAGCTGGGGCTCGTACAAAGAGCTGCGGCCCTCCCGCTGTTGGGAGGAGTTTGATTGCGACACGGGGGTCGCCAAAGGGCTTTGTGTGTGTGTGTGTGGCGAGGTAGTGAACTGGTTGCAAAGATAGATGGGTAATCAGCTGGCTAATAGTGGCTCTGAATAAGCTTGTTATTAATGCTGGTTCATGCTGGTTGACACGCTGATTAATAAACTGGCTGCTAATTAATCATAGTTCATGCTGGCTGCTTATCATTCGTTTCATGGCTGATATTGATGGCTACTACTTATACTTGATAATGATTGTTATCAGATATCAGTGGTTCAAGATGTGAGTAATGATGGTGTCTTAGTGGCCAAACGATGATCTTTGATAGATCCGGATTCTTAATTATTACCAATAGCTGTTGATCCTATTTGATTAATTTTGATGGCTGATGATTGTGCTGGTCATGAGTCATGAGCGGTAAAAATGGTGATGAATCATGATTGATAGTGTTTTCACTATAACAACAAGTACTGCACAGACACACGTGGTTTGATAGTGGTTAAGAGCGCGTTGGCTTAACGCCAGACACAGAAGATCATCGGACCAGAGCATGCTGCGTGGAGACTGGAATGACAAAGAAAACGTTTCAGTTTACTGCGTTTGGTTTGTTGGTCTACAAGGCTTCGCTGCCGCAACATCCGTTGGCCAAGGCGGTGTTTGCCATTCGGAATGAGGTGATTGGTTAGATCGGATGCAAACACTGTTTGATGACTTCCTGGCTCATGCTTCAGGTGCTGAGGCTAATACTGTCTCCACAATTTGGAGTCCAATGGAATCGGTTTTGTTTATCAGATGGTGGTAGCGCAGGGTGCCACACGGAGAATATTGCTCGCAAACACTTCTGCATGTTTGTTACCTGACTTGCATGCATTGGGAGGCTAGAACACCATCTATTGTGTGTCCCAAAAACAACAGTCTGAACACTTCTACTTGGTTCCAACTCTGCTGGTAGTGTATAGCCAAGTTTGATGAAGTGAACTATGATTATCATCAACCTAAAAAACTAGTTTAATGAATTCAGTCATAACGAATGATACGGGTTGTCATGAACCGGGCACCAATCAACGACCAACCATCCGGAACCTTGCTGTGCTGTGCTAAGGCCAGCCAAAACATCGAATCCCTGCTGACACCTACGAAGAGTCGTCAGGCTCCGACAAACTGCACCGCTTCCAGGTGTGTCCAGGGCCAAGAGGGCTGATGTAACGCTTGGTTTAGTGGTTGGTTATGATGGCTAATGGTTACATAATGGTCGGTTTTAGTGGTTGGTTTAGTGGTTGGCTAATGATGTTTCATGGTAGATTCATGGTGGTTTATGGTAGGTCTCATGGTTTTTGATGATGAACAGTGACGGGCATTCATTAGCCATTGAAGATTGTTGGCTGCCCCTATGCTGCTACATCCACGTATTCGGTACATGGTTTGGTCGGTTTTTTTTTAACGATAAACCATAAAGGTTGTGCAACATGTATGGACCCACTCCTATGACGCTGGTTTGAAATGGTTCAAAACTGCTCTTGGATATGAACAATCACCGCTCTTGTTTGAGTATTAACATCAACAAACATTTTGAGATATTTCGCCATTTCAGTCAAAATGATACGGATGGTGATCGTTCTGGGGATCACTGTTACCTACACATTGCCTTGCAGAGTGACTAGATGCTGAGGATGATTGGTTGATTGATGACAAGTGAACAAGTATCAACAGCCAAAAATTATAAGGATACCTAGTGATGATCGATATCATGATTCATCAATGTTCATGAAAACACCGTTTGCATATCATCATGTCAACATTGGTGAATATGTATGAAATCGATGAATTCCACAACCATTCATGTTCACTGTTAATTCCATTGTTTCAACAGGACAATGCTCGACAGCATCATTCATCGCTGTTGATATTAACATGAAGATATTGAATCCGTTTTGTTTCAATATGAATCCTGGTATGAAGCCATTCATTCCTCTTCATGATCAGCAGTGAAGGATACTGCTCGACACCAGCCACCAAGCATGATTTGCACCAGCTTGCTTAGCCATTATTCAAACCACTACGAAGCATCATCAACAAGCGCCGTTAAGCATCACATGCACAACATTCCAAGCATCCTTGCTAATCACAGACTCATAGATTATGTGTGTTTTTCCTTTTGTACAGGTAAGTCTTCCCTAATTCCCGAATGTTTCTCAAAATAGGGGACTCCCCAAATCATCCTATAGTAGACCATTTCTAGCAATAAACCATCCATAACTTTGGGGTGCCGTATGAGCAACCACCCTATGAAGCTATTTTGTTCCCAGCCATCGAAAATCCTGTAGTGAATCCTATAGAAATCATTTCTGTTGGCTAAAGCCACCCTATGAAGCAGTAAATCCTATAGCAAATCCTTTAGTAAATCCTATAGTAAATCCTATAGTAAATCCTTTAGTAAATCCTTTAGTAAATCATGTAGTAAATCCTCCAGTAAATCTTATAGTAAATCCTTTAGTAAATCCTTTAGTAAATCCTATAGTAAATCCTTTGGTAAATCCCATAGTAAATCCTTTAGTAAATCCTATAGTAAATCCTGTAGTAAATCCTTTAGTGAATCCTGTAGTAAATCCTATAGTAATTTAAATCCTTTAGTAACTCCTTTAGTAAATCCCATGGAGCTCGTTTCTACCAGCTAAACTCCAGTGACTACCAGCCATGACCCTCCGTACTCCCAGGCACCGGTCGAAGAGGAGGCTGGAGACTGGTGCCACAACGTGGCCGAGATGGGTCAATATGGCTATGGGTCACTATTAACCAACCAACAACCAAGCTGGTTTAATGGTTAGTAATAAGGGGTAAAAACTAGCAACTATGGGGGATATACCAGCTACATATGGCTATGGGTCAATATTCAGCAACCAATAATGGTGGATAACAAGCAACAAAACTATAGGGAAAACAGCCTGGTTAATGATGGGGGAACCAGAGGTACAGGGTGGACTGACCCACTGCCATATTGAACCAACAACTCCATGGAGGATCAGAACTTTCAACAGTGGGGAAAACAGGGGGCTTAATGATAGTACACTAGGGGGTAGTTTGGATCGAATTGATTGTTTTGGCTGGTTCTGATCGATTGGCTAAGTTTTTTTTGGGATTGTTGATCATGTTTGGGTCCAGAGAAGAAGCCCAAGAAGGCCAAGAAGCTTTCAGGCAAAAGAAAAGTGAAGAAGATGATCGAGGAGGCGCGATGGAGCGTGAAAGGAACGCCATTGGAGGTCTCCTACAAGAAGCCCATCAAGCTGAAGCTGAAGAAAACAAAGAGCTCGTCGAGCTCGACCCACTCGAAGAGCAGTTCGAGTTCATCCGCCTCGTCCGGAGGGGGCTTGGGTACCGAACATCGCTTGAAGGCAGTGGCCCGTCGATTACCTGGCTACCTAACCAGGACGGCGGCCAGGCCAAGAGCCTCCTAGGCCTCAGGCGAGACGATGGACACCTTTCAGGTGTTCCATCAGACTGCCAAGTCGTGCTTCCCAAAGTGCGGCACACAGGAGTTCATAGAGGATATCCTGAGCTAGTGTTGGATCGGTTGACGGGGGATATCCTGAGCTCGATGCTTGCATAGAGGATGAAATCGCTGGAGATGCTGCTGAGTGGAGCGGAAGCCTCCCTGAGTACCCAGCTAGAGCTTATACGGCGGGAACAACGTGGGTTGCAATTTTTATTCAATGGCCAATCACATCTAGGGAAATGTGGAAATGACGATTTCCAAAATGAAATCACTGCACCTGCTTTCAGCTTGTCAAGCCAACCAAACATGGAGGGAGATAGCCAGATTGACGTGATGAGGTGTCGACATCCAAGAAGATCACCTTGGGATGCTGGGGATACCATCTTTTGTCGACAACCCCCGCGGCCAAGGGCCTTGTGGCTGCATCCCAACTGTTGTAGTGCCGCAGTGCCCTCATGAAACATTTTCGAAACGAAACACACCTGAGTTTGGTTGATTCTCAATAAGGGGTTGACGCAAACTGCTTATCTAGGGTTGGCTATTACGAGAATTGGTTTCTACTGTATTGGAATGACTGAACTATAAACCAATCGCTGAAATTGGAGATTTGGAGCTTGGCGTATTTTTTAATGGCACGGTACAACTGACCCATAGTTGGCTGGTGATAATCCCAGGTATACGTTCATTGTGCTCGCATCTGTCCCTGGGTACCAAAACGTTGGTGGCAGCAACCAGTACCAAGCATTGCCAACCAACAATCACAGTCATCAATGACCCTCGTAAACTATCACAAGGGTTATTAGCTATCCATGATTTTGATCGTTATCATCCTTCACAAAGTTTCGCAAACAAATAGAACGGGCTAGCGCCCAGGTGCCGCCGACCCCAGTATCAAGGGGTCAGGCGAGTAGAGGAACTCTCTGCGCATCGGCTTCTGCCAGCCAAACGGCAGCCCTGAACGTGGTGGCCAGGACTAGGTCCGAAGGGGAGCAGAAGCATTTCAAGGCTGCTAAACGCTTGCTTTGGACGGCATAGAAACAGTCTCTAGGCATCGGCTTCTGCCAGGCAGGCAGCCCTGAACGTGGTGGCCAGGACTAGGTCCGAAGGGGAGCAGAAGCATTTTAAGGCTGCTAAACGCTTGCTTTGGACGGCATAGAAACAGTCTCTAGGCATCGGCTTCTGCCAGGCAGGCAGCCCTGAACGTGGTGGCCAGGACTAGGTCCGAAGGGGAGCAGAAGCATTTCAAGGCTGCCAAACGCTTGCTTTGGACGGCATAGAAACAGTCTCTAGGCATCGGCTTCTACGTGGTGGCCAGGACTAGGTCCGAAGGGGAGCAGAAGCATTTCAAGGCTGCCAAACGCTTGCTTTGGACGGCATAGAAACAGTCTCTAGGCATCGGCTTCTGCCAGCCAGGCAGCCCTGAACGTGGTGGCCAGGACTAGGTCCGAAGGGGAGCAGAAGCATTTCAAGCCTGCTAAACGCTTGCTTTGGACGGCATAGAAACAGTCTCTAGGCAGCCCTGAACGTGGTGGCCAGGACTAGGGCCGAAGGGGAGCAAAAGCATTTCAAGGCTGCCAAACGCTTGCATTGGACGGCATAGAAACAGTCTCTAGGCAGCCCTGAACGTGGCGGCCAGGACTAAGTCCGAAGGGGAGCAGAAGCATTTCAAGGCTGCCAAACGCTTGCATTGGACGGCATAGAAACAGTCTCTAGGCAGCCCTGAACGTGGCGGCCAGGACTAAGTCCGAAGGGGAGCAGAAGCATTTCAAGGCTGCCAAACGCTTGCATTGGACGGCATAGAAACAGTCTCTAGGCAGCCCTGAACGTGGCGGCCAGGACTAAGTCCGAAGGGGAGCAGAAGCATTTCAAGGCTGCCAAACGCTTGCATTGGACGGCATAGAAACAGTCTCTAGGCAGCCCTGAACGTGGCGGCCAGGACTAAGTCCGAAGGGGAGCAGAAGCATTTCAAGGCTGCCAAACGCTTGCATTGGACGGCATAGAAACAGTCTCTAGGCAGCCCTGAACGTGGCGGCCAGGACTAAGTCCGAAGGGGAGCAGAAGCATTTCAAGGCTGCCAAACGCTTGCATTGGACGGCATAGAAACAGTCTCTAGGCAGCCCTGAACGTGGCGGCCAGGACTAAGTCCGAAGGGGAGCAGAAGCATTTCAAGGCTGCCAAACGCTTGCATTGGACGGCATAGAAACAGTCTCTAGGCAGCCCTGAACGTGGCGGCCAGGACTAAGTCCGAAGGGGAGCAGAAGCATTTCAAGGCTGCCAAACGCTTGCATTGGACGGCATAGAAACAGTCTCTAGGCAGCCCTGAACGTGGCGGCCAGGACTAAGTCCGAAGGGGAGCAGAAGCATTTCAAGGCTGCCAAACGCTTGCATTGGACGGCATAGAAACAGTCTCTAGGCAGCCCTGAACGTGGTGGCCAGGACTAGGTCCGAAGGGGAGCAGGAGGGTTTCAAGGCTGCCAAACCTTTGCCTTTGACGGCATAGAGCCAGTCTCTAGGCATCGGCTTCTGCCAGCCAAACGGCAGCCCTGAACGTGGTGGCCAGGGAGCAGGAGGGGTTCAAGCCTGCCAAACGCTTGCCTTGGACGGAAGTCACGGCAACGTGGCGGAGCCCGGCCCACGCCAAGGGCAAAGGTTCACGCCTACGGCGATCCCAGGCGCCGCCCCTGCCATGGCCTTGGCATAGGCAGGGGTCGGCGGATATAAGCGATGATTAACTATCAGTATTCATCATAAGTCTCATTCATGCACTGTCGGTGACAATCATTGCGTTTTCTTGGTGATCATGGTGAACCACCCTTGATCGTTACCAACCATAGCCATGGCCAATCAACATGTCCCGTGCTTTACCATTATCAGCCATCACTACAAACCATTACCACCAGTGTCCAACCTATCTCCAGAATCAACCACTATTAACATTTGTATGAATGCTAAAACCTGGTTGTAAACATTATTGATCATAGCTAAGCGCATCATTGATCATAGCTTAGCCATGATTGGTTAACTACTATCAACCAGCTTTTAGTGATTATATATAGTGTTGATCATAACTAATTATAGCTAAGCGCATTAGTTATTGATCATAGTTTAGCTATCAACCATCATCACCAATCCTTTCCACGCATCATTCACCCAGCATCAGCTGTGGCGCCAGGTGATTTGGACGCCTCCTCCGAGCCAAAATCTTGTGATTCCTGCCACGCGGGTGAAGCGCCTAAGTTTGTGGCCGCTGATTATGCAGTTGTTTGTTGATTGGTTGGTTAATATTGACCCAAATTGGCTGTTCATTGATTGGTCAGTTGCACAGTGGCTAATCAACTAATCAACCCATTATTGGTTTTAAAGTTGATTTTCCAGTCGGTAGTGACAGTTGATTCTAGTTGTGCCGGCCACTTCTTGTGTAACCAGCTCTCATCATTTGTTTAAGCAACAAATTTACCAGAGCTGGTTCAATCCATCATGGTTTGTCGGAACACAAATCTAGCTGTTGCCAGGACATGTCATAAGATTTTAGCGCTTGATATCCTACAGATGACCACTGCCAATCCGTATTACCAAACACCTGAGTCGTATCATTGTGTGCTTGTTTTGGTTTCCATTATTTCTTGTTGGTTATGTGGGTACACTGCCCTGCCCATCATGGATTTCTTTGCCACAGCGAACAAATTTGAGATGAGGTTGGTGTCACATATTCTGACGAAAATCCAAATTCATGCTCACCGTTTGTCGCTTGTCATGGCCACATCCCCACGATGAACATTGTTCATTGATGGCATCCTCACTCCCCAACGAAGCATGTCTCGGTCTCCAGAGGATTTAGGAGTGTTTGGGGGTCACCCCCAGGTGGCCGTCTGGAACATTGCCACCCGCCAGTTGATTTTCACTACAAGTTGACAACGACAGAGTACCCACAAATGAAGACCATTGCATCATCAAGCTGCGCTTCGATCCCATGCAATAAGTGTATACTGTATGTATTTGTTGATTTATTTAGAGATATGAAGATACCTCACATGGCTCTGGTCTTACCCCATATGGCATCCATGTACTATTTGCCTATACTATATCTTCTAATATACTTATACAATCATCATGTCATCTAGTGGATCTACAGATTCGTGAATTTACAGCCTTGCACATCATATAGATCTAAATATGCAACTGTAGACACATATCGCCAGCTGCACCTCGCAGGACGAGACCGTGGCCGAAAAGACTTTGGCTCCAGAACGGCCCAACGACACTCGTTTGCCTTAGGCGTGGCCCCACAAGAATCCCTGAATCAGTATTTCTACCAGTGGCTTCATTGGGATGTTTGCTGAAACCAGCACTGAACCAAGGGTGGTATAAATTTTGGTTCCATTTCGGAGCGGGTGGCGTGAACGGTTGGGGGTGAATGGTTCACCATTTCTAACGTCTAGCAAGGAATTAAACAGATAGCAACCACTGAGTGAATCTCATGGCCCATCACGACTTGTTACTTTCAAAATCATCCGATCACTTCAGCTGGATGTCCCAGCCATGTTGCTGGTTGATGTCATTAGTGGAGCCCTTTGTCATCACTGGTGACCTTTAACATGTTGAAAAGGTCGGTCACCAGGTGCTTAGAGTGAGCCTGTAGCTTGTGTCCCTTGTTGATTGGAATCTCCTTTTGATCATTAAAGCAATCATTCGAATCAACAAGCTTAGGTTCTGATAAACAATGATTAAAGCAGTCAATAAATCATCGAGTGGCCAGGCCAGGAATTGTTGCCGGTGATCAAAACCATGGATCAACCAACATGAAGGAAAAATCATTACATGGTGAACCATTTGTGAGTGATAGTGCTATTGTTCATAGTCACTAGCTATTGTTCATATGGCTTGTTCATATGAACAATAGCACTAGTGATCAAAACCATGGATCAACCAATATCAACCATTTGTGAGTGATGTGCTATTGTTCATATGGCTATGGATCAATATTTAACCATCCATGTCTATGGACGGGAAAGACCAACAATAAGAGGGAAACAAATGCTGAATGATCCTACAACAGGGCTACGGGGTTTTGACCCACAGCCACATTGTTAGCCATATGGCTATGGGTCAATATTGATCAACCAACTTTTATGGGGGAGTCACCAACAATTTCATGGGGAAAAAAACCTTGTTAATAATGGGGAATCGGGGGTACGGGATTTTGACCCACTGCCATGTCACCATACGTTTGTGAATTGATCCAGCATGGTCGAGTAAGCTAGACTGCTGTGGGTCAGTTGACCCTGTACCGCTGGTGCGCCATTCTTGACCAGTATATTTCCCATTATTGTTGGGTTATTATCTCCCATAAAGTTAGTTGTTAATATTGATCCATAGCCATGGGTTGGTCAATTGACAAGCCATGATCGGAGTCCATTTGACGGGCGCCCAAGGACCGTGCTCCTTCCCTGGGCTTCTCGCAGATGTCAGCGTGGTGCCAAGATGAGAGGGGCTGGAGGTGGTAGCCATGCACTGCTGATCACAGGGAAACTGCTTTTTATGGTTCGCCCCAAACAGATGTTTGCTATATTGGGCACCAGAAAATCAATTAAAAAAGCGAAGTCGACAGTGGTTGATGTTTTGTGCAAGTTGCTCATTGTTGATTGTGTCGCATCAATGATCCATTAGACCAGTGTTGCTAGGGAAATTATTGAGGCTCAGAAAACACTCAGATGGTAGGCCATGGCTACAAGATGGTGAGTGCTTGCGGTTCACCAGATATAGGAAGCGAGGTGTAACTCATTAAGAAGGGTTTACGAAACCACTGAATAGAATTGTCAGTCATAACCAGTGGTTTCTATAACCCTTCTTTTAATGAGTTACAGCGAAGGGTGGCGAAACACTGTTTGAGCATGATTATCAGTAATGTGTGGATGATAGCTTTTGAGTCAGTGCCGCAGGAGTATGCAACACAGGTCAAGCCAGCAAGTGAAATGCCTTTTTAACATTCAAAATGACAAAGAATAGTATATACAGTAATCCCGAAAATGATGCCCGCTCAAACATTCCCATCACTAAATGGTGTTACTTTCATCAAGCCTTCAATTGGTGGTGATCTCATCAGTGGCAAGTGAATTCATTGCCGAATTCCGAGGAGAAGATCACGGATGACCCCAAAGCCCAAGCAGATGCAGCCTGGAGTCTCAGATATGATGATGATGATGATGATGATGATGATGATGATGAGGAGGAGGAGGAGGAGGATGAGGACGATGACGATGACGATGACGATGATGATGAGGATGACGATGACGATGACGATGACGATGACGATGACGATGACGATGACGATGACGATGACGATGACGATGACGATGACGATGACGATGACGATGATGACGATGACGATG
>VSDK01023041.1:481830-495719 GCA_009767595.1 Symbiodinium kawagutii
TGCTGATGATGATGATGATGATGATGATGATGATGATGATGATGATGATGATGATGATGATGATGATGATGATGATGATGATGATGATACACGAACCTTGCGCTGTGGAAACCCACCTGGCTAAAAAAACTTAATGCTACCATTGGTGAACTTTCCAGCTGCAGATGGTGCTGAATCTAAGCACTGGTTCGGGCGTGCGTCTCTCCCTCGCAGCTTGTTGATTCATGGAAGCTGGTTGATCTACCTGAGTTATCACATTGCGACTCATCATTAGAGCCTGTAGATTATCATTCTCGGACAAACCAATTTGAGCCTGTAGTTCTTTCTGGCTTGGGCCTCATCTCAGATGTCTTAGGCATAGCTCAACTTCTTTTTGCCGTGCAAGGAATGGTTTGAATCTGGGAAGGCCCTTTTCGCCAGACACATGAAATCCTGCAGACTATTGACTATCACGAGTCAATCGATTCTCAAGCCCCAACAGAGCATTTTGAGGAGAAGATGATGGAGCTGAAGTCCCAACCAGCTGCAGCCCGGAGTCTCAGATGCTATCAATGGGGCCTTGGAAAGACTGTGTCAATTCGATGATCCACTGGGATTGCATTCCCAACATGTCATGATAGAGCCAACCAACGACGGTACAACTCTTCTGAAACATTGAGAAAGCCAATGTCGTGCAAATTCGGTTACTCTATTTGGTACTGGCACCCTGGCTGAACCTTTGAGGAATACCTGTGGTTGGCACCATGGAAGAGCCTGGTGAGAAAGCCAACCCTCTTCCCGAAACCCATCATCTCCAGCCATGTTGCCTTTCCCAAATGATGCATCCTCCGTCGGGCCTCCACTTTTCAGGGGATTTCACGTGAAAGTCCAGTTGCTCGTTGCCTTGCAGACGACCTTGGCGCGCGAGCACCCAGCTCCTGCCAAGCTTGACTTTGACAACACCAGTTTTCAGGGGGATGAGTCATCAACATCCATCAAACATGGTGCTAATGGGGGTTGTCAGCCATCAATCATCGTTATAAGGGGCTTACTTTCCATCAACCAAGATGAGAAGTTTCCGTCAATTGTTCTTCGAATGCGCGTTATTTGTTATCAAAAATCTACTCCTTTTTAGCAACCAACCACCATGCCACAGCCAAAGTTGGACAGATGGACATGGCATAAATTCCAAGCATGTGAGATTAGCATTGCTCGCTATAAATGTAGCTGTGTGTCATGGACAGCTCGAACACCGTGACCCTTTCATGTAGTAAGTTGGAACCATGCTATTGATGCCATCCCCAACAATCTCAGGGAGGTACGTTGGCTCTGCAATTTGGACACCCAGCTGTTCTTAGCTACGGTTACCAATGGTGGGCAAAGTCAAACGGTAGGATGAAGCACTGGTAGATGTAGGTATGTGACTTCCCTTCATGTTACTTGATCACTGTGATGAAACTTGTTGATGTACCCGCTTTCTCACGTTATCAGTGTCCATCAGTATTGGCAATGCTCAGTAGATTGTAATTATTGTAATTCATCACAGTTTCGGCATGATCTTTACCGTCGTGACCATGCAGATAGTTCGCAGACAGTAGAGGACCATCTTAGGGAATCTGACTGCGAGAATGGCAACATGTTGGTGGTGCTGCCATAGCTTATGTCATGGTTTAACGATAAGGTTTCTTATGTCAGTGTTCAACGAGAAAGTGCAATGAAGAGTCCATCAATTCCCATTCCCCGCCACCTTTGCAATCTTAAGGAGAAGATGACAGACGAGCACAAATCCCAAGCAGACGCAGCGCGGAGTCTCAGGTGTGATGCAATCAAACGAACATTGGAAAATGAACTCGTCAATATGGGGGTTGTGTCACCAACCCCGGGAATAGTACCAGCAGAAGATAGCGGTAAAGTAGAGCTTGTAGCTTCCACTAATCAGGTGTTGGCCGAAATACTTTTGGGTGTTTTTTCATCTTGTTCTCACATACTTGTCCAAGCTGGGAGAATGTTCAAATGTTAAAATACCTTGTTTGGACTTGTGAAGCAACCTGCAAATCAGTGCAACAACAGTGGCAGCATGTTGTGGCTATGCATTCCCATGTTACATGAGTCTGGAAGATAAACAGCTGTTGCCCAAGCGAACTCGGCAAGGGATCGATCATGGCCCACTCTTCGCAAGTTGGTGGCAGCCAAAAGCCTCTCATTCATTAAGATGTCTCCATGATGAGTATCCCTGTCCGAAAGGGGTTCATGGGGTTCTTTCAAGTCGTAAAGCCCAGTACTTTTCGGTATACATGATGGTTCAAAAACTCAAAATCTGTGACTCTAGAGATGTCTCGGGATTCCATCGGGAGAGCCCAATGACTTTCTGGGTTACATCGCGTACCCCCCAGCCCCACATCATCTCCATCCCACTGAGGAGATCTCACGTGAAAGTCCAGCTGCTCGTTGCCTCGACCTTGACGCCCGAATACCCAGCGCCATGAGCTTTCAGGGCTGGTCATCAATTTTCCTGAAAATCGGAGTTTGATTTGCCTCCCCAATTTGAAGATTTCATTTGCCACCATGATTTTGCTCGCCAAATGTCCACGCTATCATCCTGCTGCTTTCTATGGTTGATAGTGGTGAATGATGGTCAATCATAGGGGATAATAATGAATAATATTGGTCCATTGGTTCTAACTTTCCATGTTTTTCTCAACCATGATCTCAAGGCCAGCGATGCTGAGAGGGATCAGCGATTCGACGGCGCAACCGTCATGAACCGATGATTTGGCAGGGTTGCACCATGTGATCAGCTGGCTTCATTACAAACGGCTATGGGTAAACATTTACGAACCAATTTCATGGGGGATAGTCACCAACCAATCATAGGGAAAACAGCCTGGTTAATGATAGGGAAACCAGGGAATTTAAGGGTGAACTGACCCACAGCCAAATAAGATGGGGTGAACATCCCGACTATCCCCTGGAAGAGCACTTTTCACCAATCTGGTGGTGCCAGCGGCGGTGTTTTCACCGCTAGCAGAGCGCCACGGGTGACACCCCTAGAGCAGCTGGATCCATTGGCAAATGAACGGCTCCAGTACTGGTTGATGGTTTCATTGGCATTTGTTTTTCCCAAGTAAGTATGTTTATTTTCCCGAGAGTTTTTTTACGAATGGTTGGTTGACTTTCGCATATGTTTCATGACGGGCTTCAAACCACCAAGCAGAATACAAGTAACACACCAGCTGGTCAGGCGGCTGCACCTTGCACCTTCGCCGCACGCGGCAGTCCTTCAGAGATTTCGGAAGCTGAGGATAGTTCACTTGGGTACTATACAAACTAAAGTTTAACAGCTATGAATCATATCATCTGGTCTATTATCTTGTTTATAGCTAGGTCATAGCTAGGGGGCTCACCTTGTATCAACAACTGCGAAGCGTCCAACATTGATCACGATGAAGGATTGTAGGTGACTGATCAACCGGTAATCCTTGGTGACTGCACTGGCATGGATTTCCAGGGGATACCCCTGGGGGCATCCTGAGGCATGGCGGAAGAAGTCACGCAAGTGGCGATCGCAGGGTCTACATTCATGGTAATTCCATTTATCGTAAGTCAATCTTTAATGGGTTAAAGATTGCTACAAAATGAAGAGGAACGTGAGTTTATCAACTATTTATTGCTGGCAGTCCAGATCGTCTTCCACCGGCTTAGTAGTTGGATGCCATGGAGGTGTGCTCAGCGGTGTCGGGGGAAACGATTACCGTTTACGATGCAGAAGAGCTCGAAGGCAAATCAGCAAGAGATGTGAAGCAACTTTTGGCGATTCAGCTTGGCCTTTCCAGATTTCGGCAACGGCTGGTGGACAGTTCTGGTGCAGTGCCAGATGAACAGGTCTTGGCCAATTGGGCTGTCAAAGTTCACCTGGTACTCTTGGAATTTGATCAGACTGAAGGAGCCACAGCCGTCCAAAAGATGATTTCTGCATGCAGAGACAACCAGGCAGATGCACTTGAAAGCTTGCTGTGCCGCCCCCTAAATCCAAATCTCAGTGATGAACTTGGCAGAAGGCCTTTGTTACATGCTGCAGACGTTGGGCATCTCAAACCAGTGCACCTGTTGCTCGAAGCAAAATCAGACAAAGACGCAAGCGACAACCAAGGGGAAACACCATTGTGGCGTGCATCTGACCAAGGCCACCTTGAAGTAGTGCGCGTGCTGATCGAAGCTGGTGCTGACAAGAACCAGGCCAGGACAGACCGTGGTTTATCACCGTTGTGGTGTGCATCCTGGCAAGGCCACCTTGAAGTAGTGCGCTTGCTCCTGAAAGCTGGTGCTGACAAGAACCAGGCCAGAACTGACAATGGTGCATCACCGTTGTGGGGTGCATCTTATCAAGGCGACCTTGAAGTGGCGCGCTTGCTGATCGAAGCTGGTGCTGACAAAAATCAGGCCACAATGGACGGTGGCCTATCACCATTGTATATTGCATCTCTGAAGGGTCACATGGAAGTAGCGCGCCTGCTGATCGAAGCCGGTGCTGACAAGAATCAGGCAACAACCCACGATGGTGCATCACCCTTGCTTGTTGCATCTGGGGAGGGACATCTTGAAGTAGTGCGCTTGCTGCTGAAAGCTGGTGCCGACAAGAATCAAGCCTCGATCACCAACGGTTTATCATCCCTGTGGTGTGCATCTTATCACGGCCACCTTGAAGTAGTGCGCTTGCTGCTGAAAGCTGGTGCTGACAAAAATCAGGCCAGCACTGACAATGGTGCATCACCATTGTGGTGTGCATCTTATCAAGGCCACCTTGAAGTGGTGCGATCGCTGATCGAAGCTGGCGCTGACACGAATCAGGCCAGAACCAACGATGGTGCATCACCATTATGGTGTGCAACCTATCAAGGCCACCTTGAAGTAGTGCGATCGCTGATCGAAGCTGTCGCTGACACGAATCTGGCCAGAACTGACAATGGTGCATCACCATTGTGGTTTGCATCTCGTAAAGGTGACCTTGAAGTAGTACGCTTGCTGCTAAAAGCTGGTGCAGACAAAAATCAGGCCAGAACTGACACTGGTGCATCACCAGCGGACATTGCATCTGAGAAGGGCCACCTTGAAGTTGAGTGCTTGCTAGACGGACCAGATTGAAGCAGACAGGCGCGCACGTTTCTGAAAAGCAGCTGACAGTTGCCGGGACGGTTGACATTTATGTTGACATTCGGGGATCCGTTGAAATCGCTTCGTCCAAAAATTGCAGGTACCACCATCGAACTGGACAAAGCTGTGGATCTAAGTGCCAACCCTGAAACCACCCTGAAGCTCACGGCGACATGGATGGAAACTCTGAAGCTCAAGAGCCTTGTTAGCAACGACATGCAAGTGATTTTTGGTTGGTGGTTTGATTGGCATGTTTTATTGTCCCTAGTAATTATTGACAGTTGGTTGGTTGACTTATATTTTTCACAGGGGTTAAAACCACCAATCAAATAGATGTATTGGAAGTACATATGATATTATTAATTAACCATCATTATTTAACCATGAATTATTATGGGTTTGATGATTCATTGGAAGTTCTCTCTCAGATTCTCTCAGACTTCCCTGGCTTACCCGCGCCACCCAGCCGAAACCCGCCTGAAAATGCTTGCTTTGAAGAGCTGAAAACGACAGGAAGCACACGGGTTTGCTGCGGAAAAAGCTACCAATGAACTGCAGACTGGCTGTCATCCTCCCACAAAAAAAAGAAAACAGTGAAGAGTGTCCAAAGCCCTGTTGGTTAGTTTGGTTTCTTGCTTTTCTTGTTCTGTATAGTTTGTTCTCTTTTTGTGGTGATTATTGGGGATGATTTGCCTTCACAGTTCACAGCATGAGTCTGGACATGGTGATAATGAAAAAAAACAGTTCTCGACCACCTTGCTTATGTTCCTGTGCTATCAAGCGACAACCAAGGTGCTTGATGAGGAACCCAAGCCAATGGAACTGGCAGAGGTTCGGGCAGTTGACATGGTCTGACACATGGTGAGGGACTTTTTGTTGCTGCAGGTTGAGGTTGTGGTTGGCCACCAATTTTGCTGCTGTTTTTTTTTGTTTCTTTTGCTGTGCAACGTATGGCCGCTGTAATTGCTATGAATTGTGGTTCTTGGTTTGCTTGATTCTTGTACGCGTTGACAGCCTTTGTTTTTGATGATTTTGTTTCTGATTGTGAAGCGGAATGGCAAGTACAATTGAAGAAATTTGCCGTAGGCCAAAGATGTAAGCTTACACCTTACACATCTCCAACCATGTTTGTCATGGAATCTCCATTGCCGGCCCTTTCAAGCCAATGTCGTTGGTCACTTGGATGTAGGTACCATCACCATAGCTTGAGATCATTGCCTTGAATAACGAAGCAGGTTGGTTTCCTTCAGAACCCTGGCTGCAATCAGGTGCAAGAGCCAGAGTGCTTGCCTTCACCGGCAGAACCGGCCGTGGCAGCCATGGAGACAACGGTTCCGGAACCCAGTTACAAGAGTGTCCAAAGACCTGTTGGCTGTTTGGGTTTGCTCCCATAATACTTGGTGATTTACCGCAAATTTTCAGGACCTGTTATTCAAGCAGTTGTACCGCTTATTCAGGCGGTACGCTTTACATTTGTTGGAATTCTTCTTGTACAGAATCACGGTTTCACAGCCTTGAAAGCTAACACAGAACCGGCTAAACATGTTGATGCCATTTATACTACCTAGATATACTTCGATCATTTCACAAATGTTCCTTAATTCTTTGCAATGCAAACCAATTCATGTCATTTGCAACCATTAAAAAATGCTAAAATGACTAGGTGCGGCGGGGGGGCTACTCGGTCTACTCTGATGAAGCAGTTGCAAACCATGTGATCAAAGATGCTCCACAGGAGTTGGGGTTGAATCCGAACATGTCAAAGATGGACAACCGATAGCTGTCCTGGGTTCGCGTCATATCTCCCTGCTCTTTGGCGACTTTGCAAACTTCTACATCTGTCTCCATGCAAATTTGTTCCTGCATCCATCTACACATCATCCATCCACCCATGCATCCATCCACCCATCCACCCATCCATCCATCCATCCATTCACCCATCCATCCATCCATCCATCCATCCATCCATCCATCCATCCATCCATCCATCCATCCATCCATCCATCCATCCATCCATCCATCCATCCATCCATCCATCCATCCATCCATCCATCCATCCATCCATCCATCCATCCATCCATCCATCCAGCAAATCCATGCCACAACAGCAGCATGGCATGGCTCCCAGGTGCAAGCGAAGGAACCGGCCAGGGACCTCAGTGGCAGAGGAATCGAAGGGAGAATGATTGGAAGAGGTGTGTAAAAGCTCTGTGTCGATCAGCGATTCACCAATCAAAACGAGGAGATGAGCTGAACGTGAGCTGTTGATCACCAATCAATGATGATGTGCAGATGCATCTATCAGCAAAGAATGAGCTTATCCAACAATTATTTGATCTGGCGCTCAACTCATCCAGTTGCTTTGAGAAGCAAAGTATTGTGCTTGTGTGTTTGTGTCTATATCATGATGATGTGTTGGAAGAAGGGTTCAACCCTAGTTTGCACATAGGATAGTTCCGCAAGCGACACCAACTTGCATGACATTTCATACAGGTAGATGCTCATAGAACGTGAAGCTGAACGTCTATTTTGTGACTGCAATTGTTTGCATGCTGTACATATAAAGTGGTGTATCTGCATGTTGCTGCCTTTTCGCCACCTGGTGTTCTTTACAGGTTGCCCAAAGCACATAGGTAATATGAAGGGGACCCTCCCAACTTATCTGGGGAATCCTGAAACGACCTCCTTCTTCATAGTTGAAGCGTGGTATTGACATATCTAGATGGCTGATTTTGGTTGACAATGGATGATAATGCGGATACGCAGATTAAAGATCATCAATAATGACTGAATAATCGTTTATAGTGGTCAATAATCGTTGGCAAGGATTCCTCATTTTTCATGGCACTGTCAACAAGTTTTGACAATCTACATCAATCTACCATTTATTGATATTCATTGCTTGGATCTATATGTCAAGAAAACACCCAAAAGAACCCTACGATTCACTATGTCATGTCTGCAAACTTCGGAGCACCGGCATCCATTCAAGCCTCAGCATCATGACCGTGATGAACCAACGAGGGGAGTGAACTAAAGGCCATAGGTGTAGATACAAGTGATATGCCAGCAATTTCATATTATCCGTCAATCAACAACTAGTATGCAGTTTCAGTGGATGTGTGGAACCACCAACCAGTGCATGATTCTTCGCCCTGACTATCATTCACTCCTGGTCGTATTGATTATCCTCCATGCTTGACCATGTTTGCCATGATTCATCATGGCCAATGGTCAACGATTTGTTGACCTTATCATCACCATCCACCAACTTAAGCCCTACGAGGATGATACCAGCCAATGTGCCTAACATTCACCACTGTGGCACATTCACCATGGTGGTCCAGCTAAACTACTACGATGATGGACCATGCCTACGATGATGTCATAGTAATGCCTAGTGATACTATTAACCATTCACCATGGGGCATATGAGCCACTGACCATGATGATCATAATATATAGAAAGTATGGTACATCATCCTCCTGAATATATATCAGCACCATATGAACCATAATATCACAATCTGGTGGTTTCTCAAAATGGAACACCCCCAGTTATCATCCAATTTAGTAATTAACCATTTATACTAACAAGCCAACCATACCTTGCGGTTCCCCCCTGGCTTGAGAATCCCCCATCTCTACCATGATCACCCGACTTGGTGCAGGCGCAAGTCACAGCCACTGCAGCGCTTTTGGATGACACAGTGTCTTGGATGAACGTTTGCATCAACAGAACGGTAATGGTTTGATGGTTAATTGGTGGTGCAAATGGTTTATTTCTTGATTGAACTATCCACTAGTTATCAAGCATCACCAATTGATTGAACTATGCATGGTTGCTAAAGCCTAATCGGCACTAACTACGGTTGCTAATGGGTTAGTTTGTCGTTAGCGATGGTGAATAAATCGTTCATCCATGGCTAGTCAGGGATTAAGAAATGGCTGTCTAGTCGAGTTACCTCTTAAGAATGGGTACATGATAGGAAAGCAGGGGTTCATTAATGGCCAGTCAATGAGTTGATGGTTAGTGACAGTGATGGTTCGGTAATGGTCAATTACTCGTTGGTTAAGTGTTTGTTGACAAATCCTCCTTTGCACTGGCTGTGAGTCAAAACCCTGCACCCTTTTTTCCCCATCATCAACCATTGTTTTCCCTATAGTTTTGTTGTTTATCATCCACCATTATTGATGGTTCATATTGACCCATAGCCTATTGGCAAATGTTTATCCTGTAGGTGCATCCGGTTGAAAATCTTTTGTGACAATATATTCGGTACAAAAGATCTTTTGATCTTGGAGGTGATGTCATAGCGATTGTGATGGTTATGATTTCTAATGATTACAAGGATGACAAGCATTATACTATATATTGTAGTATAGTGTTTTTTTATCATCAGGGAGAATAGTGATATGATATATAAGAAGATTGAACAGGAAAATGTTTTGAGGCAACAGTCTAAAGCCTACGTGGAATCCAGGCTTTATGCAAGTACGTTGGAAGGAATCCACATGTTTTATGTGAGAACCTTTTGGGGAGGTATGGTTTGTGGACAGTGCTTCCCGATCACAGGTCAAATGAGCACTGTAGAAATGCCCAAACGTTCAAAACTAAAAGGCTGTCATTGCCTCATGCTGGCACTTGTTGGCCACTTAGCAATGACCAGGGGGCCAAGATCAACACCAACAAAGTAGCAGGTCGAACCAAAGACTAAAGTTTGTCCCCCGTGCAAGGCGCGCCTTGAAATCCTGTCAAGCGGAATGAAGCTATGGTTATTCAGGGGGATAAGAACTATGATATTTTGATAAGCATTTGCGATGTATAGTTATTTGATGAATATAAGATATGGTTATCAGAAATAGCCATGGTTATGATAGCTATGACATTTTGATTAATAAGTTGTGGTTCTTATTGCTATCTTCGTGGTTAATAGCTATTTACTTGAACAATGCATGGTCGATGAACATGTGTTATCATCGCCCTTGGATCATACGACCATGGTGCGAAAGCAAAACCATTGAAGTAATGATTGAGAACGATGGTGTGGCCGCTGGTCAATGACCATGGTACTACCATGATGCATCGCGTAGCACCACTGTAACCATGGCATAATATTGGATATTGACAACAATGGTAACCAATACGCTGGAGAGAGAGGGGGTTCAATGTTTGTTACGAACATCAATCATGAATGCCATGATACTGTTGTGGCCCTTGGTATTGGTGAATAATCACTAATTTCGCACTGTAACCACGGATTTCAGGTATACTGACTCATATTTCTCACTTTTTGGGCTGAATAATTGCTGATTGGTGATCCTGCTGATGAATCACTGCTAGTTCTTGATCAGTCCGTGGTTTTGCGTATGATCCCTGGTTTTTGCCAACAAATCACTGATAGTCATCATCTGCCAACAGATCTGACCATGAGCCCTGACTATGAGCCCCGGTTTTTGCGAAAAATAAGCGCCACTCATCTTGGTGAAGCGACAGCGCCCTGCAGCGCCCCAGGAACCTAAAGCTGTGGCAGAACAGGAGCGCAAGGGAGTCCCCCATGGGTGGCAAGGGCAGGCAGGGAGCAACACCAGAGCAGTGACTGATTCAGGCGCGACAGATCTTTAGATTTAGGTGGATTTAGGTCTATGGATTTAGCTGGTTTGTAGATTTTGGATTGGCTATAGATTGTAGCAATGGGTTGGTGGATCCGTTAGACCGTTAGACCCAATTCTTCTATCAAAGAAATAAAGCATGATGTTAGACCATCAGATATCAGGAAATCATTGCTATGGATTTCCATTAGTTGGTCCCTGGATTGGTTGCAGATGGCTAGCTGAACCGTTGCTGGACGTCACTAGTCGATCAGCACCACTTTCACATGGCCAGCCATTTCCAGGTGTCTCAGGTTGCTTGATTCGTTTCTGAAGACATTTATGTTCCACCATCAGTCAGCTTGCAAATCCAAGGACCCAGAAACATGATGTTAACGTGCGATGGTTTTTCAAAATGCCATTTGAGGGGTTCCCAATTTTGAGAAACCACCCTATGGATTAACAACCATATGTTGATCCCTCCAACTTGTCTCAGACAACATGTGTGTGTGTGTGTGCCAACAAGCAGCCAAACAACAAACCCGTCCGACAGGAACTTCTGCCTGCAGCGCTTCCAGCGGCAGTGACATGTGCTGGCGAAGAGGTTGGGGTTGCCACCAGTTTTGCAAAGACAATAGTGGTAGTTGGTCACTTGTTGCGACAGGCACTTTGTTGGTTTATGTCGCAGTAGTTTTGGTCGGGCAGTGACCGCTGCATGGTCTAAGTGACCGGTCTGCCAGTTTGGTTTACAAGACTTGGGCACTAGTTTGTTAATGGTTTCGATGTTGCTCACATGGTTGCTATCAGACATGATCGGATACTGTATTTGACACATAGAAAATTTGGGTGACTTCAACCGAGCTGCGTTAAGTGATGACTTAAAGTTTTCTCGACAAGCGGCGACTATCACTGAGATAAGGGAATAACACCAGCTTTGACTCAATCAATGGTGGTCTACACGGATAACGGCTGTTTCAAAACCGGTTTACTCCAGTGCCCAAGAGTCAACACTTTCCAGTTGGCTAGGGGGATGAAATTGGGTGGAGACATTTGTTTTCGACCATCAATTCTGTTTCCTACACCCTCAGAACAACGTTTGAGTGCCAAGAACCAATCAACCGAACGGCGTGCCACAGGAACCTGTGCCCACGGCCATTCCATCCGAAGTGACCTGCGCTGCGGAGGAGTGTCCGACTGCCAACAGTTCTGCAGAAAACTTCAGTGTTTGGGTGTTTGTTGACTTGTCGCTTGTGATGGAGCGGTTCTATGACGTGTAAGAACAATCATTGCAGCTCATTGTGAATTTTGTTTGAGCAGCGCTGATTCCACAACCACCATCCTGTAGCAGTTTTGGACTATGGTTCCTTGGTTGCTGTCAGCGATTGTTAATTGATGTTTGATGTAAGGGGACTGATGACAACTCATGATGGGTGCTCTCATCAGTCGACTCTGGATGTAACCCCCAAGGTCTTCTAGACTGGTGGCCAAGATCACTAGAGCAAGGTTGAGGATACAAAAGGCTACTGACTCACCAACTAATGGCAGTATGGACACTTGCAGATTGCCAGCTTAAGAGCTTCAGAAATGAGTGCGCAATCTATGAATTTCATGTTGCATTTGGCCAGCGTCAACTTCCAGATTATCCAAGATACACATGGGTGCCTCAGAAACCAGTTCTTTCCCCCACCCAGGGATCGACAATTCTAGGCCTGCTTGCTGAAACCGTGTTTTCGAGCATCAACTATGTTCAATGGTTTCAATTTCCTCCAACTTATCCCAGACGCCATGCAACAACCCCGTGCGACAGGAACTTCTGCCTGCAGCGCTTCCAGTGGAAGTGACACGTGCTGGCGAAGAGGTTGGGGTTGCCACCAGTTTTGCAAAGAAATATTAGTAGTAGTTGGTCACTTGTTGCGACAGGTACTTTGTTGACTTTTGTGACAATAGTTATGGTTTACAAGACTGGATGGTGAGCGATGACTCTACAGTGATTTGGTTGCGGATGCTGCTCACATGTTCGCTGTCAGACATGATCGGATATTGTATTTGACACATAGAAAATTCGGGTGACTTCAACCGACCCGCGTTAAGTGATGACTTAAAGTTTTCTCGACAAGCGGCGACTATCACTGAGATAAGGGAATAACACCAGCTTTGACTCAATCAATGGTGGTCTACACGGATAACGGCTGTTTCAAAACCGGTTTACTCCAGTGCCCAAGAGTCAACACTTTCCAGTTGGCTAGGGGGATGAAATTGGGTGGAGACATTTGTTTTCGACCATCAATTCTGTTTCCTATACCCTCAGAACAACGTTTGAGTGCCAAGAACCAATCAACCGAACGGCGTGCCACAGGAACCTGTGCCCACGGCCATTCCATCCGAAGTGACCTGCGCTGCTGAGGAGTGTCCGACTGCCAACAGTTCTGCAGAAAACTTCAGTGTTTGGGTGTTTGTTGACTTGTCGCTTGTGATGGAGCGGTTCTATGACGTGTAAGAACAATCATTGCAGCTCATTGTGAATTTTGTTTGAGCAGCGCTGATTCCACAACCACCATCCTGTAGCAGTTTTGGACTATGGTTCCTTGGTTGCTGTCAGCGATTGTTAATTGATGTTTGATGTAAGGGGACTGATGACAACTCATGATGGGTGCTCTCATCAGTCGACTCTGGATGTAACCCCCAAGGTCTTCTAGACTGGTGGCCAAGATCACTAGAGCAAGGTTGAGGATACAAAAGGCTACTGACTCACCAACTAATGGCAGTATGGACACTTGCAGATTGCCAGCTTAAGAGCTTCAGAAATGAGTGCGCAATCTATGAATTTCATGTTGCATTTGGCCAGCGTCAACTTCCAGATTATCCAAGATACACATGGGTGCCTCAGAAACCAGTTCTTTCCCCCACCCAGGGATCGACAATTCTAGGCCTGCTTGCTGAAACCGTTGTTCGAGCATCAACTATGTTCAATGGTTTCAATTTCCTCCAACTTAGCCCAGACGCCATGCAACAACCCCGTGCGACAGGAACTTCTGCCTGCAGCGCTTCCAGTGGAAGTGACACGTGCTGGCGAAGAGGTTGGGGTTGCCACCAGTTTTGCAAAGAAAATAGTAGTAGTTGGTCACTTGTTGCGACAGGTACTTTGTTGACTTTTGTGACAATAGTTA
>VSDK01023042.1:13647-49766 GCA_009767595.1 Symbiodinium kawagutii
TTCCTGCTGAAACCCATAAAGCAATGACCGCAACAAAAATTTCTGCTTGAAGGGTAGGTCCTCCAAATTTAAGGTATTCAGCCATGAATAAATCGGCACCGGGGGCTTTGCTGCAGGACATGTCTCTGGTGGCTTTAACATATTCCTCCCAAGTGGGACTGGTGTTCAACCAATCAACTGAACCGCCTACGGGTGACACATCTGCCCACACCTCGCCTACACCTGCCTGAATGTGTTGAAATGAGTTTTCCAAGCCTCTGCCTCTTCTTCCGGATGATCACGCCGCCTTAAACCAAATCTTCTTCGGTGTTCTTTGGACTGCGATAGTTCTCTAATGATTTGGAACAATGTTCCCATGCGGCCTTGCGCTGCTGCGAGGTCTGCTTGGGTAGCTTAGTCATCCAGCCAGAATGTTTCCCAGAAAGTGTACATGTGGGCCTTGTGGGCCCAGGCAGCATTAAGGGCCTGTCGCTCTTCCCGTTTTATCGGGCCTAGGATGGCGGGACTAAGACCATTGAGGTTCTGTCGTACCTGTTTACCTTCCTGGTGAGCCTGATAAATAGCTTTTGGTCTAAACGAGTGATTTCGGCTGTTTTGCCTAGAAGCCAGGGTTGCGCTTGTTGTTGCTCTGAAATACCACAGACCTGGACTGCTGCGTCTCTACAAATGCGACAAATGTGATCCTAAGTTTCTGCAGCTGTGGGGTGAGGGGTTTGTCGACGGTAACGCTGCAATTCTTCCTCAACTTTTTGTCGCCATGCTTGTCGGAGGGCAGTGGCTTCAGCGGTGTTGCCACGGAGTCTCGCGGCGTCCGGTTTGGGGTCGCCTTTTTGCGCTCGGGATTTGGCGTGCCACAATTTACCATGACGAAGTCGAAGTTCGACGGGGTTATGGTCAATATAATCTCCCCATGGCCATTCAACACTAGGTCCCTCAAGGATGGCCCTACAACGTAGGACACGCCACTGACAAGAAGAGGAAATAAAAATGTGGCCCAAAATATGTTGAAAGAAAAACCGCGGGTGACTCCAAGTCCAACGTGGTTCTTGTTGATACCGACTATGGCAACGAATAAGCCCTTCCCTTTCTGCCCATCTGCGCCATTCTAAGCCAGCTGTAATTGTAGTAACTTTGGGGGGGCCAAAAAATCCCATAACTGAATGACCTGGTTGGTGAGGGTCGGCGTTATTGCCAAGTTCGGCATTGAAATCTCCCAGAACAACTGCGATACTGGTGGGGCGCGCTATGCGCAAGACCTCAGTGGCCTGACCCCTCAATGTTTGTCGCGCTGCTACTTTGGCGTCGGGCGGGGGCAAAAACACAGGTGAGGTAGAGACCACGCCTCCATCCTTGTCGGTGAAATTGTATTGCACACACTCTATCCCCGGATGCGTACGTAACACTACCCCCTTCCCGCCACCACTCCGTCCATACATCTTCCATAAGAAGACCTACGCGGCCTCGAGCGACTAAGGTCCAAGTACGTCCAGCAACTTTAAATTCCCGAGCGCCCGTAGTGCCTTTAAGGTCTGCGCACGCGACACAACCCCACTGTTGAACTATCATCCGGCAGATGAAACATTGGACTTGAACAGTCGCTGGGTATTTGCTGTCGGGAGAGCCTAAACAGTTTGGGGGCGCTGCTGCTTTTGCATCTTGGTACTGTTGGGAACTGACAGCGAGACGCCGCGTAGCGGCTTTGACCTTCCCTAAGCTGGGCATTGGAAAGAAGTCCCGCGGGACGGAGAAAGTGAGAAAACACCTACTGCAACCCAAACGAGACACACGGTGACGTAACGGGGGCGAAACAGAGGAGGAGGGGACAGGACGGAGAACCTCGGACGGCAAGTCCCGAAAGACGCGAGGACGGAACCTCAAAGACAATGAGGGGCAGGCTTAAGCGACGCAACCTGTAGTGGAAGAGCCCACCCTATAGGGCCGCAAGGTGAAAACACCGAATGACCCCAGACCCAGCGAGGACTAAAACCGTGGACCAGTCGGGTAAAATCCCTTACCCACTGGACAAAGCCCAAGGAAACCAACCATCCCGCGATGGGGATAGTCGGTCAACCGCCCCGGGTTTGAGCGGAGAGGGCCAAATGAGAGAAGACATTCCGCCAGTTTTTGGCGAAGGACAGCGACCTGGAACACCGTACCTGCTTGAAGACCTAAATAATCCTCCACACCGGCTCCCACTGATGCGGGGGTGGATCAGCCTGGCACTTCTACTAATATACCAGAACCTAAATAAACATACCGGTTGTTTCGCCAGTTGCCCGGGCATCGGCCAACGCGGAGGCAATCGTCTCCGAATGATGCCCAGCCAAGGAATTTGCCTGTAATCTCTGGGGTTACGCGCCCATCGTTGACGACGACGATGACGAGCTCTGCGCCCACAAATGAGCATAGAGCGCCACACGCACAAAGAAAGAAACCAGGAGGGTGAATTGCAACAAAAAGGCAGCCACCAACACTAGCTTGAACTGCTCTACACAGGCAAGGGTAGGTGAATGCAAAATGATGCTGAAGCAGTAATTGTCTGCAGGCTTAACAAAACTCCAGCTGAAAATGGCCCGAATCCTCGGAAAAATGATCGACACATTGAAGTCAACTTGGCAAAACATGTAGGAAAAAAGTCTGCAAAAATGCTCATGCCACTGGAACCACCACGAGTCATCCTCATCATTGTCGGCCTCGCGCTTTGCGGGCCAGGGCGCTAGGGGCCTTGCGACCCAAGCGCTCACACTAGGCTTCCAGCAATGCCACAATGACTGGATAGAAGCGCACAAGCTCTCCACGCAATGATGGCCTGAAATCAAGAATAAGATGGGATTTTTTTGCATTGGGTCTTGCGCTGCAATGACACACCTCACGAGCCACAGCGGTAGATGGAGAAGCATTGCCCAGCAGCTCACCCACAAACTTGGCAAACAACTGCAGAGCAAGAGGCTGCGATTGGCTGAGCTCGTAGAATAGCACCATGATTAGCGCTCGCGCAAGCCCCCAAGGGGTGAGGCTTGCCTGGCTTGCGGTCCTTTTTCCATGTAGCCACCGCGTTCTGAAGCTGCAATGCCAAATGGCTATCCAATGGCATTGCGTAAACACAAGCAACTTGGGCTTGTAGCAAGGACAGCTCGGCTTCGCAAGCAAGGACAGCTTGCGTAAGCTCAAGGTTGGAGAGAAGCCGTAGGCTGGACGCAGCCCCCACCGGAGCATCACCCAAAATCTCATCAGAAGCAGCAGGCCTGGACTTCTTATACGCGCAGGGCTCTGAGAGTTGACCTGCTGGAGAAACTCATTGGGGAAGCCATTGGCGCTACGCTCACTGGCCATCGCACAAGGTATCGGAGGCCCACAAAGGCGCGGTAGAGCACAGCAGCTGCAAAGTGATCACAAAGAAAGAGCAGTCTGCGGCATGTTTGTAAAAACACAACGGGCTTGGAGCAGGGCAGGCCATGCCTACCGTAAAGGTTGGCGGCGGCCTTCCTGCCAACTTAGCACTCACCACTGTAAACCAAAGAATGAACTATAGGATGAGCCACGACTGCCCCAAAATGAGAAAAACTTCACAACCTCAGCGCGTCAGCTTTTTGCGCAACCCAAGCGCTTTGGTGTTCAAGAAAGTTCTGCCACAAATCGAACATGTAAGTCTGTAGACACCATCGACCAAAATTGCTCCCGACCCCGGTCGACCAAGACATTGTTCACGGGTGCGCCTGCCTAACTGAGACTGACTGGCGAAAGCCATACCACAGACAGGATCACCACAAGGAAAAACTCGCGCAGCATCTGTACGAGCAGCAGGCGGTCGAGGACGAGGTGGCGGAGCAGCAGGAGCCGCAGGTGGAAGTGCTTGAGGACACTGTTGAACATGTAGAGCGCGCTGCCCCTTGATCTTGTACTCTTTTCCACAATGTTCGCAAGTCCAAGTTGTACGAAGAACAGGATGAGCAGCATTAATGATATGCCGGGCAAGACCCTGAGCATTGCGACCACGGTAAGGACACAACGCGCAACAAAAGTTCTGCCCAGCCTCCCGTCCAGCAATCGCAATGATACGACGAGCACGGCGACCAAGGGGAGAAATAGTCAACCGTTGTACAAGACTGCGCCACTGAACACGATCCTGCGCAGCGCGAGACCAAAGCTGTCGAGAAGGAAGCCCCAAAGACTCCAAAGTAGCACGAGCCCGGCCATTGTAGTAATGAGCAAACGCACCAGGTTCACTGGCTGCCGGCACGCGTCGGTGAGCCAAAGTACCAAAAAGTGCGGCGTGCGCCGGTCGAGTAGGAGAACATCGAGCCACATGTCGAAGCCACTGAGCACAACGCCGAGCAAGCAAAGTAGAAATACTGGGCACCTGCAAGCGATCAAGGAGAGCCGCCTTGTCCAAACGTTGACCCCTCAAATCAATAAACCGGAGACCAAGAGCACGACGAACAAAGGTCATCCAAGCTCGGCGCAACTTACGCAGAAGTGCGCTGGGCAGAATCCATGCTTCAGAGCCATAGAGTAAACCAGGCGCCACCGACGCAAGCAACAAACGTCCTTTGGCGCGAATCGACAATTCACGAGATCTCCAGACATGTCGTAGTTTCCCAAAGGCAGAAAAAGCAAGGCTAATACGGCGAGCAATGTCCACCTCCACACCACCTGCACGGTCTGCAGTCAATAGCGTCCCAAGATATCGAAACTCAAAAATTTTGGAAATAGGCACACCTTGAATTCGAAGTACACGGGCGCCCGGCAGGGGCGCTGAGTCAGGCTGCACCGTGAACGAAGGGATCTCCATCCACTCTGTTTTGTCAGTGTTGGGTAACCCACCCAAGCCACGCAAAGTTATAGCAAAGAGGTCACTCATAGCGCAAAAATGGTCCCAGTTGCCAGACAAAAGAGCAGCATCATCAGCAAAAATTGAATCTCGGAAAATAAAACGTTCTGTAGCGCATTTCCGGATCCGCCCAAGGTCCCGGAGTGCGCCGTCACGTGTAGAGCACCAAGGTATACCCAAGGCGGGGCCCAAAGCAGCGGCGCATCGTTGCTTCCAAAGCTTCAACAGGAAAGAAAAATAAAGAAGAAACCAAAATTGCTCCCGACCCCGGTTGACCAAGACATTGTTCACGGGCGCGCCGCTGCAGGCGAAAGCCATACCACAGACAGGATCACCACGTGATGTAGTCAGTTGACGTGTCCAAGAACAAGGAATGTTCAATTGAAAACTGTAAAAGTTGTTCCCGCAACTTCTTGCGGCGATTTTCTTCTTCAGTTGGCGACCCAGCACATTTAACCTGGATCTGTTTCTTCCAAGTACCAAAGGAATAGGGCCACTTGCGAGCGCAGGTGGGGCAAGTGATCTGTCCTTGTCCATGTCCATCCCAAGACAAAGTGTGACCCCCAGGCTTGTTGCGCCCCCATTCCTGATAAGTTTTTCACGAGTCTTTTCCATACGAGCTGAAGCAGAAGCCGTTGTACTACCTTGACTATTGCGATCCACACCACTGCAAGCCTAAGTAACCAGTCGTGCCCGCAAGCGCGGAGCAGCCGTACGCTTGCAGATTGTACAAAGCCAGCTACCATCCTCCTTTTTGACAATGTCATGTCGAAGTTGAGTTGAAGCCGAAGATGCCTCCTGTAAAGGAGCCGAGGCACCACCAGAAGAATCCACGGAAGTCGTAGTAGCTTCTGTTTTCATAACATGCTCACAACAAGCACACAAGATTTTCATCATCATGCGCTGAATTGACACTACAAAACCAGCCCAGCGTTTATGTCCGGCACCACAAGGTAAAATACCACATTCTGCTAAGCAAGTAGGCATCTCATTTGGTCCAGCAGGCAAAGAAGCCATGACCGGAGTTCTAAACTTTTGCCATGCTTGCCACCAGCGATGAAAGACCGACTCACCATCTGTAGATCCGCAATGCGGGCAGGTTCCCGCTGTACGTCCCCGTGTGGTGCGCAGGGAATGACGACCAGCTGCGTGAACCCCCGCAAATTATGGCTCGCAGGCAGGCTCGCTGATACTCAGTCAAAGCATTTTTGTCCAAATGTAGAGATGTTGTAATATCACGAACAATACCTCCAGAAATTTCTTTCATGTCCTTACGGCGCCGGGCCGCAAGTTTCCACTCTCGGTGCCTGAGACCTTCACGAAGTTCATGCTCAAACACAGATTGATCATGCCATTCCGTAGAGGGTATATCCACGTGAAAGAGTTGCAAGCAAACACCTGTGCGGGTAACAACGTTACCAAACGTAGACCACTGCCAACCCACTGACTGAAGGATCTGTAGCACACGCGTCACTGGACCACAAACTTCAAAGCCACGGTCAGACACTGCAGCTGTAAGTGACCAGACCTGCTGAGCCATATTTCGACAAGTACTGTTGTTCGACACCATGCGCCTAAGCGACAAAATGGAAGCAAAGTCAAGCGCTTGCACAGGGTCAACCCGATGACCTTTGAGAAAGAATGTAAACGCCACCTCGGCACAACTTAAATTCCCAGCACCATGCCAAATACCCTGCAATGCTTGTTGACGAAGCGAAGCCAAAACCTTTGGAGGAAAGGATTTGCCGGTTTGCCCATAAACCAGTGGAGACAGAGCACTAACACCAGCCATTGTTTCACGGCTTTCAAAATCCAGCGGGGCATAACGAAGACGCTGAAAACGAGCCTTGACCTTGTGTGCTCTTTTATCTGCCTTTGAACCTTTGCCACTGCTGCCAGTTTTCGACTGATCCATTGCAATAATTACACCAAGTAGGTCAACACTGCTCTTGACCTGCAATTTTTCCCACCAAGCTTAATATTTTTAAGCTTGTTACGTTGAGGCAGAGACACGGCAAAGACGAAACTCTTCCCTGTACTGATTTCCTGACCAGTCAAGGAAGCATAGTCATCTGCAATGTCAACAATCTACTGCACTGCTGAAGGTTTATTTGCTACAGCATGTGTATCATCTGCATATCCACCTGGCACGGCATGTACTCGAGGAGGAAGTTCTGTAGACACTGCGCGAAGCCAAATTGTAACCAAGGTGTTGAGAAGAACAACAGAAACTCCGCAGCCCTGCAAGACACCGTTTGTAGTTTTCCACGCTGTACCAATTGCTGTATTACCCAATTTCCAACGACGTTGAAGATTAGTACATGTGCCGCATGGGATTCAAGAGCAGCCCAGGAAGGCCCATTTCTTCCAATATTGGAAACAAGATTCCATGCGGAATGAAGTCGAAACACTTGCGAAAATCAAAGCAGGCGCCATATCGCTATTCTTGCGCTATAATGGCCTTTTCAACTCGAACTGCAAGTTGCCAAAACAAATCTTCAGTGCCAGATCCTTGGCGAAAACCACGAGCATTTGCATGCATCCAAGATTCTTGCCAGCGCAAAAGTTCCTGCGTGCGAGCAGAACCCCACAAGCGATAAAGCAATGACATGATGGACAACGGCCGTAGTTCCAGAGGACCTGTCTTTTCCGTATCTTTTGGAATCAAGCAACAAACGTCCTGCAGCAGCGCCGAAGGCCAACTTCCTGTTGTTTCCACTGCGTTGAGCAAGACTGCCAGGAGTTCCCACAAATAGGAAGGCAAACGTTTCCACTCTGAAGCGCGCCGCCCATCAGCACCCACGGCTGTATGTTCCGATTGCTTTTTGGCAGCATCTGCAAGTTGAGTACCTGTCAAAGGAGAAAGTATTAACGGCGCAACTTGTATGTATTGCCCGAAGCGAGCACGAAAGTCTGTCCAAGAAGGCTCAGCAGTCTGTTCATATTTAGAAAATATGGGCCGCCAAGCATCCTGCACTAGCCTGTCAATGTCTTCTAAGTTCCCTGTGAGTGACTTGTCAGGTTTTTGTATCAGCGAAATGGAAGAGAAGGGTTCATTTCGCAACCATTGGAACACTTTCCGCCGAGATTGGAACCAGTCACGGCGAAGCTTTTCCTTCCAAGTAGCGACACGCTCTTGTCGACGTTGCTTAAGCAACTGATTCAAGTTTTGTTCGCAACGTAAAGCTTGCTGTTTCAAGAAGTCCACCGTTGGAGTAGTAGGAAAATTGCTGCCAAGTTGAGCTTATGGCCCAGCATTTGTGCATTGCTCCATGTCCGTAGTAGAGAAGTACCCCAAGAACCACACTGCATAGCCGGCATGGCTTCGAGTTGTCGAAGGATTTCCTTGAGCTTACCCAGTAAGTCAGAGTAGCGCTTCGCAAGCACAAAACCAGCACCGCTGATATTGTCCACACTCCTCTTGCAAACACAGCCTTGTTTAGGCTGCTTGATTTTATCACGACCAGTGTAACGCTTCCACTCATCAGAAGGAATCCCTGAGTGTAGCAAAAGGTATGTTTCTGCTTTTTGACACCAAAGTTGACAGAGAGCTTCTACATCATTGCACTGTACGGCTGCAGCCCAATCTGACTGACGCAGGGATTGCACCTTAGCTTGTATTTCATCTGCTGTCAAAGTAGGTTGAGAACTCAGACCACGCACGTCCGAACGACGAAGAATTTGCGGAGGCACCTGTCGAATACGACATTGTTGTTTGAAACTGCCAAGGGAAAGATCTGCAAATACTGGCAGATGCACCGGAAAGGAAGGGTCATACAACACCCCACCATCAGTAAAAGCAGCGAAGGCTTCCCTGTTGAAGAACATGTAACCCAGTCGATTTCGCGAGTTTTTGTCGGTACCCTCAGGTTCAAAGCCATGCTGATGCGATTTCCAACGAAGAGCATCAAAATACTGACCTGTACCAAGCGCAGAGCGGAGAACTTCGCTGTCTTCCACGTCAATGTTAAAATCACCACCAAGCAAAACTGGCACCGAGCCCAAATACGCAAGTGCTTCAAAAGCAGCTGTTAAAAGAGCTTCGTTTTTCTCATAGACCACTGAACTCCCAGAACCTGCTGCTGTGTAGCCATATACTACCATGGCGTAAATCACGTCACGACAATGGCCATAGGAAATAGCAACCAGTAGCAATCTACCTTCTTTCTCGTACCGAACGGCTGATCCAGACAAAGGACATCGCTTCGCAGGACGATTGTTGTCAACCAGGCACGCCACGCCACCATTAGTAGCGTCCCACATAGAATCCTTACAGCGCTGACGATGTTTTGGAGGACAAGAATCTCCCCAAATAGCTTTCCAACCAACTTTGCAAAGGTCAGCGCCAATTGCTTTTTGCCCACCTGCAGTAAGCTTGGTTTCACAACAGACAGCGACTTCACAACAAGATCGCAAAGCTGCAATGTTGTGAAGCTGCGACTGACAAGCTTCCACATTCACTGAAACCCAACGTTCACAGGCCGGTTGCTGCCCCGACCTCATGGCCGGTCGCTGACTGCGCGGCTGGGATGTCCCAGCCATTTAAAGTTTGCCTGTCTCTCCCCCTTTTGGTGGGGAGCCTCGCCATTGTCGAACCGGGGATTGCTGAACTGCAGGCGGTCGTCGAGGAGTGCGAGACGACGAGCCACCACCTGGACTGCCTGGAGCACGAGTCGCCGTTGGAGACGAAGCACCTTCCCATTGGGATGTCAACTGCCGGAGTTGGCTGCGTTGTCACCACTGCAGCAACCGAGTTCACCATATTCTGCATCTGCGCCATCATGCTCTTCATCTGCTCCAGGACCGCGTGGGGGTCTGCACCAGAAAAAGAAACCACTGCCTGCGGCGTCTGCACAGGCGCCTGGGTCACGACCACTGCTGCAGCAGGCTGTACTCCAGCCTTTGACGCAGCACTGGAACGGTCTCGAGCAGTTCGACACTTGGGAACCACTTCAAGGAGCCTGGTGTTGTTCCAAGCATCCACAACAATCTCCACCACTGGTTCTGGTGGATCCTCTTCTGCTGCCACAGTCCACGTGCGTCGACCACTCTCAACTTTGGAAAACAGCGGTCTGACCTTCCAAGTCTCCTGGAGTGCATTGCGAACATCTTCTTTGCTCAGCGTGCCAATGGGCCAATTCTTGATTTGCCATTGACCCGTCACATTGAGTCCATCATCATAGTGATCAGGCCGAAGAAATTCGCGCGCCTGACCTTCTGCTGACTTAATCACCCTCACACCACGACTGCGAGCTGTGCGAGCCAAGCCGAACTTTACAGCCTCTTCCAGCTTGTATCCATGGTCTTTGGGGAGCCAAATGACTGCATGATCACTTGTACTGGTTCGAGTTCGGGCTTCCTGGAAGTACACGCCTGACAAGCCTGAGCGACGGAAATACTGAGGCAAAGTCGAAGCGTTGACCCGAAGCATGACCTGTAACATCAAACCATCTTTGCTCCAACGCACAAAATGCGCAGCGCGCATCCACACGTCTGCCGGGGCCGGCAGGCCCATTTCAAGCAACAAAGCGCGAACGCCATCTTTGATGGCAGGTCTGCTGGCAGAGTCGTCACCTTCAACACGGCCAAGGCTCGGGCGGAGCCTTTTCCAAAGCAAAGGCGCTTCACACTGCTCAATTTCACATACAATTGCGGTGGTCTCACAAGACTGTCGCAAAACAGCACAGTCCTTCTCAACCACTCGCGCCACTGGAGGCTTACCAAGCTGATAAAGAAAGCCTTTGCGCGGAACAATTTTCTGACCGGAGCTGCCCATGCAAGTAAATTGCACGTTTTCGAAAGGACCCGAAGAGCCAGCGCTCAACGAATGCTCTGTGATGATTGCAAGGCTTTGCTTGCTTTTCACCGTGGCCAGTTTGCGTTGACCATCTTCTTTGGAAACCAGGGCAACACCATGCGCGTCAGAGACAACCTGACTGGCCTCAAGCACTGGCGCGCTCCACTCCTTGCCTCTCAAAGCCATCAGGCGCAAGGTAGCTTTGTCCTTGCGATATGAAACCTTTTGCCATTCACCCTCATACTGCTGATTCTCTGCCTCATAAGTTGTCTGCCCCCATTTTTGGTATCCATCCACTGCTGTCTTTGACATCTTCTGCTGCAGTTCATCGCGAATTTTCCGAATGACAACGAGACCACACTCATGTTTCAGAACATCGTAGAGAAGTGAACCAGGAATCTCAGGAGTAAAGGCTGCAAACCAACTCTTGGTTTCCTTTGGAGTCTCACTAGTATTGCCATTCAATGCATGTGCAATTCTGTTACGTGTAAGAGCATCAATAAACCAACCCGTCACAAAGGAGAGGAAGGTCATGACTGCCATGTGAAACATTTCGCAGCACCACACCAAAGTAGTACTGGCACCACAGCCGAGGCCCAGCAGCAATAGATCTTGCAGCAGGCCAGAATGCATGCTTCATAGTTGTGGCCATCAGCTGAATCCTGATGACCAGTTAAGGGCCACTTCTACCTGTCGATAGAACGTGGCCACAACCACGCGGGCGGTGCGCTCCGCCCACGTTTTTCATGAATTGCTCACGCAATTCTGCTTTCCGCTTGGCACCACTCGAAGCAGAGGGTTCTGGCGGTTTTCCTGTGTACGGGCAAAGGATTTCCACTCCTTAGGATGTTTGCTGCCACCACAAGCACTGCAAATAACAGTCGGTATCTGCATCCAAGCAAAGGCGATGCGAAGTAAAGCTTTGTTCTTAGCATCCACCGTGGGCGTTGCGCCCTGCGCCGCCAGGTCGACACCACAACAAGTTGAAGTGACCAAAC
Source organism: Symbiodinium kawagutii (assembly GCA_009767595.1). Classification (NCBI taxonomy): domain Eukaryota; class Dinophyceae; order Suessiales; family Symbiodiniaceae; genus Symbiodinium; species Symbiodinium kawagutii. The sequence goes on from VSDK01023042.1 coordinate 25,274, forward strand.
GAGCACGAAGATGTTTTGCTGCAGTACGTTGACAAATTGTACATTTCCACCTGAGATCATCAATTTGAATAATTTGGCGCCGAAGACCAATTGTATGCTGAGAAGGAGGTTCCGGAACAGAACCAGCTGGAGAGCCCTGGTGTTGAACTGCTTCCACTGTGGACGGTTTCCTGGCAACCTCTTCACAACAAGCAATTAATATACGAAGCATCATCTGTTGAATATCCAAAACAAAGGGCTGCCAAAACTGAGCTGCAGCGGTATTGGGAAGGATACCACATTCAGGAAGACACACCGGCATATGTTTAGCATCCCGTGGGAGTTGACCAAGTAGAGGTTGACAAAGATTGTCCCACCGAGAGCAAACCCACCATCTGCGGTATACCGACTCACCTGAAGGCTCGTTGCAAAAAGGACACATGCCTGCTGATTCACCTTTGCTGACATGTAACTGACGTCGACCTGCAGCGTGAACTCCACCACAAATAATTGCGCGAAGACAGCCACGTTGATATTCAGTAAGTTCATCTTTTTTTGCGTGAAGAAGGGTAGTCACATCCCTGTTGATACCATGCTGTATACCAGTCATATCACGCCGCCTGTGGTGAGCATTTCGCCATTCACGGTGACGAAGCCCATCACGCAGTTCGTGAAGGAAACTGTTGTAACCAGACCAAAGGCGAGGAGGGCCCGCATTTTCACAAAACAAGGCCAAGCATTTGTTGCTACGCGAAGAAACCTGTTGAAAAGTGCGCCACTTCCATTGACAGGAATGAAAGATTTTCCAGACACGCGAAATAAGCCCGCACACTTGAAGGTCCCTTCTGGGTATCCGCTTCGTCAAAGCCCAGAGGTCACAAGCAAGAGTATAAGCTTCGCTGTTTTTTGAAACCACTCGTTGCATAGTCAAAATGCTGTCGTAATCCACAGTCTGTACCGGGCCCACCTGATGCCCCTTGAGGAATAAAGTGATCGCGGTTTCTGCACAACTCAATTTTCCAGCACCTGTCCAAATACCAAGCAACGCCTGCCGACGCAAGGAACTCAAGACATCAGGAGGCACCGTTTTTCCAGCCTACCCATAAACCAAAGGTGAGAGAGCGCTCACCCCAGCCAAAATTTCTCTGCCTTCAAAATCCAAAGGTGCATAGCGAAGTCTGTAGGTGCGTTCCTTAGCTTCGCTAACACGTTGCATGTTCTTGTCAGCTTTGCCAACTGAACCTTTCCGAGAGTTGGCCATTACCAAAATGACACCAAGGAGGCCCACATTGCTTTTCACTTGAAGTTTTTTGCCCTGAATCTTGAGGTTAGACAACCGACTGCGCTGCTTGGAAGTGACCGCAAAGGTAAAACTCTTGTCAAGACTGATTTCCTGCGCAGACAACGTAGCGTAGTCATCTGTGATGTTGACGACCTGCTGAATGGCCTTCGGAATGCGAGCAAGCGCATGAATGTCATCAGCATATCCACCTGGACGAAGCTCATCAGAGTCTGGAACCTCTGCACTGACTGCTTGAAGCCAAAGAGTTACCAATGTGTTCAGCAAGACAACCGAGACACCACACTTGAAGTATCCCATTTGAAATTTGCCACGTGGAACCAACCACGTCCTTTGAAAGCTTCCAACGCCGCTGTAAACAACGATACATTGATCGCATCGGCCCAAGAATTTGAATACCAAGACCCATTTCTTGCAGAACCTTGAACAAAATCCCGCGCGGGATCAAGTCAAAACATTTCTTGAAAATCGAAGGATACACCATAGAGCTCCTCATCTGCGAGAATGGCCCGTTCAACACGAGCTGCCAGCGACCAGAAAAGATCCTCAGTACCAGAATTTTGCCGAAAGCTCTTGGCATTGCGATGTATCCATTCTTCTTGCCATTGCAAAAATTGTTTTATACGAATTGCCCCCCAAGCTCTGTAGACCAACGACATCACCGAGATGGGCCTGTGGTCCAACGGGCCCGTCTTGGAAACATCCTTAGGGAGCAGAGAGTAAATTGCAAAACCCAAGGCACTGGGCCACATCCCTGTGGCCTCCACCATGTTTAACACAGTAGCGAGTTGTTCATTCACAAAGCCAACCAGGTAAGCTTTTGAGCTCAGCACTTCGCCAACCATCCATGCCCATAGAGGTGTAGGAGGACTGCTTGACAAGCGCCTGTTGCACATCTTGACCTGTGACAGGCGGTAACTGCAAAGGACAACGTTTGATGTAGCGACCAAGCCTTGCTCGAAACCGCTCCCAAGAGGGGGTTTTGTTGTTGCAAAAGATCGGCTTCCATGCAGATTGAACGATCTTGTCAATTTCCTCGATGTTGCCGGTCAAGCTGTTGTCAGGACGAGCCACCAAGGATATACTGCAGAACGGTTCATTTCTGAACCATTTGAAAACTTGCCGCCTGCTTTGCCGCCAGTCGTTTCGCAAGCGCTCCTTCCAGTTGGACACCCTGTCCACGCGACGTTGCGACACCACCTTGTGGAGGTGCTTTTCAACGTCCACACAAAGTTGGTCCAGGACTTCCGGTAGAGGACTGTTCGGAGGTAAAGTGAATGAACCACGTATTTTGCCAGCCAAGGAGCAAACATTGTTCCAAGTGTTCTGTAAAATGTGACCAGTAGGCCCAGAAGTGGGTCGTTGCGCAAGAGTCACAAGTTGACGACGAACTTCCCGAAGCTTTGCCACAAGCGAGCTCAACTGTTTTGCCTCAGCAAAAGCAGCACCCGCCAGATTATCACAACTGCGTTTACAAATGTATCCAAGTCGAGGTCGACGAGGTACGCCACGACCACTGTGTTGCTTCCACATGCGCGACGGGATATCAGCCTTCAGAAAAAGGTATCTCTCAGCACGAGCACACCAAGTTCGGTAAGCAATTTCAACGTTGTTATCCTTCATAGCCTCAAGCCACTGCTTCTGTTGTAATGTTTCCAAATTCTGGCGTAAATCATTTTCATTCTGCACAGATTGCTGTTTGCGCGAAGGTGAAATGAGCATCGGACATTGCCTCAACAAACACTGCTGACGACAGGAAGCAAGCTTCAATTCAGCAAACACAGGAATGCGGGTAGGAAAACCATGGTCGATCTGCACATTACCACCAGTACTGAAAACGGCCATGGCAGGCCGGTTCATGAGGAAATAGTCAAGCCTGTTATTAGACCTGGTGTAGGTCGGGTCAGGTTCAACGCCATTGTTGAGCGCAACCCAGCGAATCGCATCAAAGTAGACACCAGCACCAAGCGCCGAAGAAATCGTTGGGCTGTCCTGAGGATCAATGTTAAAGTCACCGCCAATGATAATTGGCACCTCACCTACAGTTGCCAGAAATTCGAAGAAAACTGCAGCAAAAAGTTTTTCGTTCTCAGCATGTGTAGTACCAGAAACCGAAGCACCTGGAAAACCATATATGGCGAGAGCATAAATCATGTCTTTGCAATTTCCATAGCCGTGCGCAGTCAACAGGAGTCGCCCGTTTTGCTCATAGTTTGTAGCAAGACCAGCGCAGGGAATCACTTGGCAGGACGGCAAGGGTCACAAAGTAGAGCCACGCCACCATTCACGGCATCCCACTGTGTCTCTTGGCCGTTCTGACGCTGTTTTTTGGGCCGAGGATGGCCCCAAACCACTTGCCAACCTGCTTTGCGAAGATCAAGTTGAAATGCCTTCTGCCCTGAAGCAGTAAGCTTTACTTCGCTGCACAATAGAACATCACAATATTTTTTCATGGCCACAACATTGCGCAATTGCGATTGACAAGCTTCAATGTTCGCAGCCACCCAAGTTTCACATCCGGATCCCACGTCTGTGGGTTGATTTTGTGACTGGTGAGACCCAGTCATGTTGGAGGCCCAACGCTTGCGCGCTGGTTGTTGCTGCACGGGCTGCCGAGAGCCCGTCATGACTGCTGCACTGCAGTTCCCTGTTTGGGGGAGCTTTGCCAAACGCGACGAGGAGTTCGCTCTCGTCCTGGAGTCCCATGTTCAAGCTTGTCCTCTTCAGATTTCTGAGCTGCACCATCAAACTCTGGCTGCAGGTTCATCTGCCCTGGGCCAGTGTGCTGCGCAGCTGTCTGCTGCACCACCTTCATCATGGCTTCCATCTGTGCCGGGGAAGCTGCCATCTTTTCCGCCATCGGAGCCATCATACTTTCCAGGGCCAAGCGCCGCTTCATCGACAGCCATCTGCTGAGGGGCAGAAGCAGCCACAGGCGTCTGCTGCAGCTGTGTTCCACTGACCTTCGAGGGAGCCGACGGACCACCAACCATCTTGCGACCTTTTTCACGAATTTGAATCATTCTGGTTTGGCCATGAATCTCCAGAACTTCGTCTGGAGGAGGGCCGGCTGTCGCCACTGTCCATACCCGAGCACCATTCTGCACCTTAGAGAAGAGGGGGCGTACCGGCCATCTACCCGCCAGAGCTGCTTTGAGTTCTGGCTTGGCCACAGCACCAAGCGGCCACCCTCTGCCTTCCCAATTGCCGGCAACAGCAACGCCATCCTCTTCCTGGTCTGAACGAAGCTGCTTACGAGCTGCGCCCTCATCTGTTTTGTTCACTCGGACACCTCTGCTGCGAGCTGTCCTGGCAAGGCCAAAGACTGACATTTGAGTCTTCAACTGCGTCATCTTTTGCAAAGCTTCCTTGTAGCCGTCCTCCTTGCCAAGCCAGATCACCTTGTGATCTGCGCTGGCGTCTCTACTGCGAGCTTCTTGACAGTATACTCCGTTCTGGCCACTCATCTGCAAGTAGCGAGTGAGCACAGCAGTGTCAACACGAAGCATGACTTGCAAGAGCTTTCCACCTGCACTTTCATGCACGCACTTGGGGCGTATCCAGATGTCGACCGCACGAAGACCGAGATCATGAAGAAGATCCCGGACAGCATCCTTCAAGGCCACCTTGTTGACCGTGGAGTCGCACTCAGTCTTGCCCAGTGTGGGTCTAAGCTTTTTCCAAATTCCCGGACTTTCCACTCGCTCAATCTCAGGACTAGAGTGGAAGTATCCAACTGTTTGAGCACTGGGCACCTTTGAGTGATCACACGTGCGACGGGATCACTGCCAAGCTGGTAGAGCCAGCCACTGCCCGGGATTACCCGGCTTCCATGCTGACAGGAAAACTGAACCTTCTGACCATCAACCGGGAGAGAAAGCTTTGTCTCAGTCACAAAAGCCAACGGGGAAGTAGATTTCACTGTCTCGATCTTTCTTTCTGCCTCTTGCACATCTAGGATCGCCACACCTTTGCCTTCAGAAAAGATCTGGCTAGGCTTCAGTACAGGCACGTTCCATTCATGGTCACGCAGCTGCATGTCAGAGAACTGCTTTGGAGCTTTTTTCCTACTGACCACATACCAGTCATCCTCCTGCTTCTGTGGCTCGCCGCTGCTACTAGAGTCAGGCTTCTGCTTAGAAGACATCGAGGAAGAGACCGCTTTTCCATCTGAGGATTGCTTTTTGAGTTTTGCTTGCAGATTATCTCTCAGCTTTCTAACTACCACCAGTCCAACTTCATGTTTCAGAGAGTCATAGAGGAGAGCTCCGGAGATTTCAGGCGTAAAAGCCATAAACCAGCTCTTGAGCGGAGTATCCATCTTCTTGCTATCTTTCGACTCACTACCATTGCCATTCAACGTGGGCGCAATACGGTTTCAACTCCAAGCATCAATGAACCAAGTCTTACTGCAAGAAAAGGCAAAGATGCACTCAAAGTGAATCACATGAATTTGGCCAAGACGTTCCGCAGTTCCAAAAGCAACTGTCACCACCGCCGAGGACTGCAACGAATCCAGAAGGCATGTCTTGTAGTGGCCATCAGCTGTGAAACGTTGCGGCTTGTCTTTGCAGCGAAACACGCCGTTCCGCCACAACTGGCCGGGCATATCTCACCCCACACCTGAGCGCGGCATGGGCGGAGGATGCCCGCTGTCTGTCACCGCTTGCTTGCCCACTAGTCTGCGTCTTGGGACGCTTGAACTAGACTGAGATGGCGTCGCAATATGTGGAATGCTGAATGTTAATCGGTTAGGGTTATTGCGCTCTGCTTCCACCCAAGCTGGTGGTGAGGGGGCGCTGCTAGGAGGAATGCATTTAGTCAATGGAAAGTTGTTATGGCGGTGCTTCCAGGCCCACTCTTTACCGCATCTTTCGCACCAGGGTTTGCCGTAATCAGACTGGGTGGGGATTTTCCCGCTCTGGTTCCAGAACAATTGGCGTTGAGCTTATTGCGCTTAGATAATAATTCCGACCAAGCTTGTTCTAGTCTTGGCGCATTTGTGAAAGCACCTGGGGCTGTGATCCATTGCTCAATTGGGAGGTTCGGATTCTTACATGGCTTATTTGTGATTTTTAACCGCTGGCGCTTTAACAACTTCGTTGTTTTGCCACAGAGCTGACAAAATACTCCACCTTCGGGGGGAATTTTTAGGATGTGGCCATTCTTAGGAACCGGTTGGGGAGCGACAACGGTATTCGGATTATCTGTGGATGAGGATGCGGGATTGGAGGTAGCGGTACGCTGTACGGCCATGGCGCTGGGCGCCGGCTCATCGAATGCGATCATAAAATTATCTGCGCCATTATGCCAATCTGCAATGTGTTGCTGCCAGATTTTGACCAAAATTTCCTGTACAAATACTACATCGTCATCGGCAGGCATTTCTAACTGCGACGGGATGATTGCACAACAAGCGAAACACTTTGGCAAAGTTTCGAGTCGAGCTGGGAGTTTTGCAAAAATTGGCGCACGAGTTTCTGCATAACGTGGGCCACACCAGGCGATGTGATGCATTGTGGGTTCACCTTGTTTGCAAACGCACTGGACCTGTCCATCTTTCTGTTTGTGACGGTGCTGCCGTTCTGGAGTTTGGAGACCACCAGTAAGGAGCAATCTTAGAACCTTAAATTTAACCCGAGGATCATCTAAGGGATCCGGATTGATCATAGACTCCTGGTCACATTTGGTTTTTGCAGAATGTCTGCTTCGGATTTTAAGCGCTGCAAATATTTGAGCGAGCGACGGCGGTCAACACCTCTAGAGATGCCTGCGAAATGTTGCGGACGATCTCTAGCAAGTAGTTGCCATGCTTGTTTCCTGTAGTCTTCCCTGAGATTACGCTCCCAGTTGTTTGGTTTTGATGGAGAAAATCATTTACGGTTCGACCAAACACCGGGCATATGTGAAGTTGCTTAACTCGCGCTAATGGTCCGTCGGTGTCGTTGTTCCAGTTCTGGATATCTGCAAGAAGTTTAATTTGGTCTTCAGAAGTAGAAAACACGCGACGAATCAGATAAAAAGCGCTGAGGTCTAATGCAAAGATGGGGTCGACAGCTGGTGGTGTTAATAAAGCGAAAACAGCATTGACAGCACAATTATAGTTATCAACTTGAAACAGGGTTTTAATCACTGTTGCACGCATGGCGCGGGCAGTATCTATTGGTACATGGAGTGAACGCAAACCCTGGCCACATGTCAGCTTAGCCATCATGCTGCGGATTAAATCCACTTTTTCATGCCAGCTCACAGGAATGATTCGAATTCATGCAAGTACAGATTTCCAACTGCGATAACGTTGATCTTCTAATGGAGTCCATCTTGTGGCATGCTTCAATGTGATACTACAACCAACTAACCGAAATGTATCAGAATGCTCAGAAATAGTGGGGACACAACCTTTAAATTCCTTAGTTCCGAAAGTGAATGTTTTCTTCTTGCTGATCGTCATACCAGCTAGGTTGGTGAATTTTTCAGCGCTTTTGTAAAGTGCTTGTAGGGATGATTGAACAGTAGCTTTAGTTGGGCCGACAGCTACAGCAGACATGTCGTCTGCATAGGTTCGACTCACTGCGCTTGGGATTGAAGAGCTGGTCTGTTCTAACCAACAAGTTACGAGGGAAGTAAGCAAGAGCATGCTGAGGGGGCAACCCTGGACAACGCCACAAGTGGGGCGGAATTCTCGACTGTGATGACCTTCAAGTCTGAAAAATTTTGCGCGAGAATTGTAGAAACTACGAAGGGCTTGGATTACACGAGGATCAGCTCCGCGTATGGAGACCACGTCCAACGCTAAATTATACGGAACCGTATCGAAGGCTTTTTGGGGATCAAAAGAAATGCCAGCGGCAAAAAGATCTTCTATGGCTGCAGCTTCAAGTTGTAGGCATGTCTGGTACGCCAACTGATCTGCTGAGACTTACCGCCAAATGCTTTGGGACGTCGCCAATGCTTTAACCAATTCTGCGCTAATTGATTATGGCGGGCGGCAGCCCACAAACGATATAGGGCGCTTAAAAATGTTATGGGTCTGTATTCTGCAGGACTAAGTTGCGGATTAGTGGGATCCTTGGGGATAAAAGAGACTACGCCTTTCATCAAAACCTGAGGCCATGTTTTGGAAGTCTCAATGCAATGAAACAACTCAGTCAGGCGAGTTGCCAAAGCCGGAGTCCGCGCAACTGCTACTTTCAGCTCAGCGACGAGAGTCTGGTCGAGTCCTGGAGCGCTGCACTTCATCTTGCGCAACACCTGTGAAACAAGATCGGGCTGGATGTCTCCAAGTTCGCGCGTGCGGCGATTCATAGTTGGCCCATACTGCGTCATGAAATTACGAAAGGATGGTTCCCCATGTTTACGCTGACTATATACTTGCATGAGCTATGCTATCCAGTCGTGAAATAATTTCAGCAGTAACCGACCCGTTGACCTGAGAAACTTTGATAGGAGCACTGGCAGCTTTGGTTTTCAGATATTGGAATGATTGGGTGGAATGACTGCGCAACTTTCGCTTCCAATGTATTATCCGTTCCTGCTTGTCTTGTTTCATTGTAGTCTCTAACAGGCAATCAATGAAATCAAGCAATGATGCAAAATCTGAACGATCACACCGTGAACGAAAACCTTCAACCTGGTCATGAGGAAGCCACGGAATGACATGCTGGAGATTGCGAATGGTGCGATCTCTGCGCTTTCCTGGCGCTGCTTTTAAAATTTCAACCAGTTGGCAACGCGCTTTCCAGTATTTACGGGATCGAAGGGTAAAAGCTTGGCGCTTGATGATAAGAGGGAATTTACGCTGTTCATGAAAAATGATTTGTCCACGTTTGGCAGCTATTTTTCCGGTCTGGTTGTCCGGAAAATTCCACTTATCGTGAAAAGGATTCGTTCAAATTCTCGAGACCAATATTTAAAAGCCGCATTTACATCTTGCGCTTGGAGCGATTTGTGAAAATGCGGTGAAATATCACAAGGAATGAGGCGATCACAATTGGTGGGCATTGGCAAAGACTGTGGCAGCTTCACAACAGAACGCAGAGATTTCACAGTTTGTGATGAGGAAGGTATGCCAATAGACACGGTAACCAATGAATGATCTTTAAACTCGTTGTACTTATTAATGTTGAAATTTGAACACAAGTCATACAAGTTGGCTGATATCCAAGTATGATCAATGAACGACCCTCCTTTGCCTTTGTGGCATGTTGGAGTGGCTTGTACTGCCGAGGTTCCGTGAACCCGTGCATCACACCAGAACCGTTGTTGCAAGGTTTGGGAGAGAACATGAGAGTCTTCAATCTGCAGGTTGAAATCACCCATGAGAACAGCCGGGAAACCACCGCGTTGGATACGGTCAACCTCTATTGCCTTTATTAACTCATGGAAATAAGTTTTCTTATCAGTTTCCCAACGAGCACCGCTGGGTCCATAACAGATGTAGATGATCATAGATGTTGCACCCGTGCCGAACCAAACTTGAACTGCTAACAATCGGTTGTCGGGAAATGGCGATCTTGGGGATTATTGCTCCAAAAGCAGCGATACTGGTTAAAAAATGTGGGTTCACTATGCTCCAGTTGGGATTGGGGATGCGTCTCTGCGAGACCGATGAGATCAGCCTGAAATGAATTGATACGTAAACGTTTGGTCGCTTGTTGGAGGCCACCAACATTTAATGTTCCGAACACAAAACTCTGCTGTGATGTTATACGATGCTGTCGCTGCCACGATTTGGTTTTCGCAACCGTGTTTCCACGTAAACTGTTAAAATGCTTATTTCTTTCTTTGGCAGATCTAAACTGAAAGCACACTCGGACGCAGAAACTTTTGGCAGCCGGGAGCTTTGGCGTTGAAGCCGACTGAGGTCGGTCCTGCGCTGTTACCCAGTGGCGGTTGCAGCTTTGCGGCGCTTTCCATCGGGTGTGTTGCCAGCGCGGCCCTGTGACTGTGAGCCTCGCTTGTCCATCTCTTGTCTAGCGCGAGGGCTTGGAGGCGCTGTCATCCTGCTAGCTTGAAGCCACACTTGTTCAAGGAATTCGGATTGCACTTGTTGGCGTGATTTGGAAATGGCAGGAGCAGTGTGACCAGAAGGTGTACTAATGTTGGCCTGCTTCAAAAATTCACGGGCGCGACTGTTGATGGCTTTAAATCGTAATTGACGATCCATACCTCCCAGAGTGTAGACCATGTCGTAACTATTTCCCACTGTGGTTGCTTCAAAGACACATTGGTTGTCACTGAGGTAAATGATGTGGCATTCACCCCAATTTTGTCGGGTCAAGAACGCCAAGGCTCCATGGGTTCCGGCAGCAACGTGCATTCCGCTGCACTTCCATCGTCCTGCCTGTGTGTTGACCTCAAGCTTGCGTTTTTGCGCAAATGTATCCAAGGAGACAAGGTCAAGGAACCGCAGCGCATAACGAGGTTCATATGAAGCACCTTTCTCTGTCACCCCCATGACGGCGTCGTCACTGGCGAGAGCGGGAGCTTGTTCGAGGGAGGCGCCTTCATCTGTCCATAAGAGCTCCAGCTCTTCAATGGTGTCACCTTTCTTTTGTTTGAAGAATGCCCCATTCTGCCCTGAGGCTCTCAGCAGTTTCTGCGTATATTGGGTATGTATCAAGAAAGTTGCTGATTGATCCTCTCGTGGTTGGAGCTCCGAAATGGATGGGGTAGGCACGTGCTTGGTGAGCTCGTTCATGATAACATTTCCAGGTAGAGGGCCCACAGCCCAACCATGGCGCTGTGGGAACTTGGCGACCATTGCCACTGTTGCGGTCAGCATCTGAACACGAACTCCTGAGAGCAACTATTGAACTCCTTTGTCACCGTACGAGATCTGTACCAGATAGCGTTCAACCTGGGCGATCTGCCGCTGACCGTCTTCGCCCATCACTAACAACTGACAAGTCACAAGACGTCTTGGGAAGCCACGTAATCCGACACGGTCAGGCGATTCACTGATCAATATTGCATTTGCATTGGTCGTGTATTTGACACGTGCAATTACTGCAAGTATAGCATGCTTCGGTACCAAACTGACATCACCTGCAGAGTCCAAGGTTTGGCGCGTGCGCACCACTGCGCCCCACTCGGAATCAACCAATTGTGATTGTGCTCGTAGCACAGCGGCTTGCGGCAAGGATCGCAACACCTGAGTTGAGATGTCCTCCAGTGAGTCTGAAGGAGCGGCACCAGAAACAGCAGGCTGGGTTGAGGACATAGCTTCTTGGCCTTTTCGCTTGCCACGGCCCTTGGCCCCTTTGGAGTTGGGAGCCCCATTGCCATACACTGTGTGCATTCTGCGAGTACGTTCTTTGCGCGAAATCGTCCACACCAGTTGGACTTTCCAAAGCACAAGGGCATAGAAGAGCAACAACCGGGTTCGGTGAAGGACTTGCGCTCTATAATGTCTCCTTCTACATCGAGGTTTTCGAGCTGCTCGAAAACGACGCTTGCCAATGAATCGAGCTCGCTTTGCTTTCTGGAAAAACTTGGTATATTGATCATTACATTTCAAAGCATTCAGATTGATTCGGAAAAGGCATTTCACGGTATGGGTCAGTGTCCACAAGAAGGACCAAAATATGGAAAATATGGACATCAAAGAAGCTTCATGCTTCAACATCGTGGAAGGTACTAATTTCAGCCAAAAGGCGCAAGCAAGCAAACAAATCCGTATGGTGACTAAACTCGAAACATCGAGGTTCTAAAACAAGTCACACAAGACCGGCGCTGACTCTGTCTCGCCTCACTCCTATGCCCATTCACCTCCGGTAAGTCAGCTGCATAGGGAGTCGTCGGCGCCGGAGAACGCGCGGGATCCCGAAAGTAGTAGTGGCCTGCAGGAGCAAAGAGGCATACCGCCTCTCCACTCACGGTGCACACTTGCTCATCCGATGCCACGTCGCGGATGCATCCAAGAGCTGCTGGATTGCGAACCTGGAGCTGCTTCGGTGTCAACATTCTCTGAAATGATTGGAAGGTATTTTTGTTTGCCAGCAATGCGTCTTCTGACATGCGCGCTGTCTGGCGACATGATTTGCACTGGCAAGTTGGAGCTGGTGAAAGGATCGAGCAAGGTTACCCAATCTGGCGGTATAGGAGCGGTGTGGGAACGGTGGCACACAGTCTTGTTTAATTGCATCATCCTGGTTGCCCAGGGCCAAGCCCGGCCACAAGAGGAACACCAAATTAATCCATAATCTGGTTTATTTTTAACTTTCCCAAGCTTCCTATTCCATACCAACTGGCGATTACCTGGATTATATTTGGCGATCAAAGTTTGTTCAGCTGCTAAGATGCGATTTGCGGAGTGGTGAAAGCCTGGGGCTGTGGGCCATTTACTGGGTTCGAGGTCGGGAATACCACATTTTTTACTGAAAATTTTGAGTCGCTGGCGCTTCATATTCTTGGTCTGTTTTCCACAACGACAGCAAAATACTCCGCCCCCAGGAATCAGTTTTAGGATGTGTCCGCGTTTGACGGTTGGGGGGTTGGGATTGGTACTGTTATCTGCTTCAATAGGCTGACTAGGTATGTTGGCTTGCGTCGAAGAACTGCTGGTAGGAGGCGGAGGGTTTGAAGCTTCATCTTCTGTAGTTTCATACCACTGCTGTACGCGCTTCTGCCAAATTTGAACTAAAACCTTTTGTACGCCAACGATCTGCTCAGGAGCGATATCCATGTGAGATGGAACCAATGTAGCGTGTTGGAAACAGATTGGCAAAGCGCTAATGGGCTGAGGCAGGAACTGCCATAGGTCCTGTCGAATGGCGCTAAAGCAACTACACTCCCAACTAATACGCAAAACGGTGGGAGATCCATGGCCACAAGAACATTTAACAGAACTAGGGCGTTTGCGGTGCCTGTGGCCCCGTTCTGCGGTCTGAAGGCCAGCACTAAGTAATAAGCGTAGGATCTTTAATTTGGGGCGGGGGTCTAATTCGGGACTAATAGATGGTATTAACTGCTTATCAAGTTGATTTTGGATGTCATCAGCTTCAGCTTCGAGAGACTTTAAATACAAGGTAGAGAGCTGTCTGCTGATGCCATGCTGTACGCCTGCGAAGTGCTGGGCGCGGTCGATGGCAATTTTCTTCCACCAAGCAATGCGGAATCTTTCCAAAGATCATGCTGCCATTTTTGAAAATCAAGTTGATTGTTGAGAAATTCATGCATTGTTTGTCTGTATACATCATGCTGATACAATTGACTCATGCGAGACAAAGGGCCATCAATTGTGAAACGAATTTGCGGGTCAGTGATATATTGCAAACTTTTTGTTTGCTTTGGTCGTCAGCAATCATTCTGAAAGTAAGCAATAAGGCAGCGAGGTTCATAGCGAACTCTGGTTCTACTGCAGGCTTAGCCAATATGGTGAAGATAATGGCAGGCGATGCATCATAGAAGGTAGAGTTCAACAAGGAACGAATGACCGTGGCACGCAAATTTGTGAGTGTTTGAGGATTGATGTGTAGTTTATGCGTCCCTTGACCATGGGTCAATTGGGACATACAATTCTGAATGATGTGTACTTTCTGCTGCCAGCTGATGGGCAATGACCGAGTGTTGACTACGGTGCGTTTGTGCGTTTCCATGAATCTGCACGAGATTGCTCTATCTCAGCCCAAGAACGTTTATTATTGAGCTTGACACTGCCGCCAACTAAGCGAAATTCATCTTTGTGGTAGGATATATTTCGGATAGACCCAGCAACAGATTTATGACCGAACGTAAAGCACTTACTGGGATTAAGATCCATGCCAGCATTGCTGATAAAATGAGCGGTCACCTGGCGCATTCCACGAGTTTGTGAAACAAGTTCTTGTTTCTTATTGGATTTGACGGCGATAGACAAATCATCGGCATATGAACGAGGGCGTGCTTCGGGCAGATGAGATTGACAGAATTCAATCCACGTTGTTACCAAACTAGTTAAAGGCAACATGCTGAGGGGGCAACCTTGAATGATTCCATTAGAAGGACGATAAGCAGAGCTGTACGCACCTTCAATTTGGAAGTATTTTTGGCGCTGCTGGTAGAATCCAGTCAAAGCTCTTATTCCGTTTGTATCTGCACCTCTGTGGGCAAAGACTTGTAGAACCAAGTTGATGGGCACTGAATCGAAGCACTTTTTCATATCATATGATAGACCGGAGGTAAGAAAGCCCTGATGAATGTCAATCTGAGTTTGTAAACACGTTTGGAAGGCGAGCGCGTCAGCGGCTTGAGATTGTTTAAGGCCAAAAGCGCTCACGGATTTCCAAGTGGGGAGCCAGGCACTACACAATTGATTATGCCGAGAAACCGCCCAGAGACGGTACATGGAGGATAAAATGGTCAGCGGTCGATAATCAGAAGGCAATGGTTGATCAGCGGTTGACTTAGGAATAAAGGCGACGGCGCCTTTTGCAAGATCAGAAGGCCATTTACCCATTTTTTCGATGGTGTTGAGTAAATCAGCAACGAGATTGAAGAATGAAGGACACCAATGCGCCAGCAATTTGAGCTCATAAGGCGTGATGTTGCCCATACCAGGAGAAGAGGGACGAGTTTTGTACAAAACTTGGACTAGTTGGTCACCATTAATTGGGTCCAAATTGCACAAATCAGTTTTCACGCAAGCTCCATATTTCTCGAAAAAAGATCGCGCAGAAGGTTCGCCATTTTTGCGTTTATCACATATCTTTTTCCAAACCTTGCTGATTTCATCGAGTCGGGCATGGCTGTTGACAGAAGAGGTTTCGCTAGAAAGAGAGATGGTTATGGGCTGCTTTTTTGGTCGGTTTTTTAACCAATGAAATGATTGAGTGGTATGACTTCGCGTCCGAACTTTCCATTTTTTGAGACGCTGGGAATTATCTTCTTGAAAGATTTTACGCAGCGCATTATTAAGCACTGCAGCGAGTTGCGAAACACTTTCATGCGAAGCTGGATTTTGTAAAATGGCGTCAACGGATGCACGAAAAGGCTCAGGAATACTCATCGACACGGGCTGAATTTTTTCCTAAGTACGATCACGACGGTAGCCCGGCTGAGCTTTAGATACTTCCATGGCACGGTTATATGCTTTGAAAATTTTTCTGGTTTGCAAAGTGGAAGCATGTGCGCGCACAGCAGGGGGATGCCTGCGTTGCTCATGGAATTGCACACGGCCGCGGAAATGATCAGTGTCTTTTGTGAGAAAATTCTGCTTTTGCGCAATCTGATGTAAGATATCGTTCATTTGTTTGAGAACAGCTGTATACGCGGCATTGACATCACCTTAATGGGCTATAGCACGAGTGAATGCTTCAGGCGCACGACAGTCTAGGAGAGTATCATGCTCGGCAGGCATCTTAAGTTCAGTCAAACTAGTGGGCTTACGAATGCTCATGCGCGTTTGCGAGGGTTGGGGAACTCGTAGAATTATGGAAACCTGAGAGTGATCCTTAAAGGTGGGAATCTTTGATACCGTGAATTCGGATATAAGATCATATATCGATGTGGATGTGAAGACATGATCCAAAACAGAGCCATTGGAAGGCCCTACATGGCATGTAGGCGCATACAACATGTGAGCTTTTGCTGTTGTTCTGGCGTCACACCAAGCGCGATTCTGCAGCAAGGAAGCGAGTTTAGGGCTCTCGTCGATGGGCATGTTGAAGTCCCCCATCACGATAGCAGGGACCTGGCCGCGAGCAACGCAATCGTGTGTGACACCGTCCACAAGTTCATGCAATGGTTTGCGCTTCTGGTCTTCCCATCGTGAGCCGCTGGGCGCATAAATGTTATAGATAATATTGGAGCAACCACCATGCCCAAACCATGCTTGGGAGGCTATACTAGCCGGCTACATGTAAAATATTTATGGCAAGGGTTATCTGGAGACCAAGAAAGTGGACTAACTTTCCAAAATTTTGACTTGCGAAAAAGCAGCGCTGCTCCACTGTAGTGCTTAGATTCTGGGTCAGGAGTGAAGAAACAATGAAAATTTTGACATTGCTCACGATATGCTGCGTGTAAGTGTGATTGTAAATGTGTTTCAGTTAGTCCAATGATGTCTAATGCGGAATTCTGGACTGCCATTCGTTTGGCGGCTATTGCAACACCATTAGTATTAATAGTTCCAATGTTCAAACTGGCATCGAGCGGCAACTTGTTTTGACTGGGCCAGTCGCCGAGTTTGTGTGGCCGAGCGTTGCCATGCATTGCTCGCATGAACTGATTGCGAGTTGCTCGAGAAGTATGCCAAGTCAACGTTATACAGAGCCTTGTCCGTATTGGGTCCTTGTTTCGCAGGTGGAGTCTGGCCGGTGTGACCGGCAGCTGGCCTTTTGGGAGCCTCTTTTTTGGGCATGGATTCCATAGTAGCATCTTTAGCAGGCAACGTACGAATGAATGCTGCGCGTCGATGATTCGAGGATGCTGCTGGAGCAGATTTGGATGCTGCTGCCGACTGAGCAGCAGTTGCTTGAGCCTGTTTGGCAAGGCTGTTTAGCGCTTTCCACCGAAGTTGCTGCGGTGGAGATCCAGGAAATTGGTAGTACATCAAATCCGTTGATCCAACGCTTGTGGCAGTGAATACTGCATGTCGATCTCCGAAGTACAAAATTTCATCAACGGACCAGTTTTTTCCTTCCAAAAATTGCAATACTCCAGCGGTGCCTATCAGGAGATAGGCCTTGCAGTTTCCATCCGCTTGTGGTCACAAAAGAAGGAAGCTCATGATCTTTTGCGAAGGTTTCGATGTCAGCTGCACCATTGAAGCGTATAGCGAATCGAGGTTTTTGCTTTGTGTTCTTCGCCACTAAACCCATGGCAGAAGGATGCTTTGCGAGCGCAAGACAAGCTTCATAGTTCAGCTCCTCGGGCAACCGGTAGAGCTCATGGACAAATTTGGCTTCTGAAGATGCATGCACTTTGATGAACAAGCCATCCTGTCCGCTGGCTTTCAGAAGCGTGTTGACTACGCTGTCATGTACAGGGCAGGCGGCACTGTTGGATTCACGAATTTGCAAGTCTTCAATGGTGAACTCGCTGACATGCTGCCGAAGTAAGCTCATTATTGTATTGCCTTTCAGTTGTTCAGGCAACCAACCACAGAATAGCGGCAACTTGAAAACAATCTTGGTCATCGCCTGCGGCAAAGTCACCTCTTGTCCAAGGCTGGAAGGCACAACTCGAGCTCCTCCAAATCCCAGTTGGATGAGATATCTTTTGACATATACCTCTTTGTATTCATCTTGATCATCAACAATCTTGATTCGGATGCGCACTTCCTCACATGGGTATGCTTTAAGATGTAATTGGCTGGCAGGCTGAATTGTATGAATTGCCATGGGGTTCCGTGAGTATCCGGCTTGGCGAATTGCCGAAGGTACATTTCTTCTATTATTGACCAGGGCCACACCAGGAGCGGCCTTCAATTCATGAACGCTACGCGTTGGCACCGACCAATCTTCACTGTAGAGTTCTGGCATAGCACGTTGAAATGCAGCTTCAGGCAAAGCAGCTTTGCCCTTACCATTTCCATTTCGAATTCTCACAGCCTTGTTTCTGTCGACATTAGACATGCGCCATGCCAACGTAAAGCGCCAACACATCATCCAGGCGAAAAAACTGCAAATGATGATGGCCATCAGTTTTTTCAACCGTTTGGCACTGAGTCTTCTCCGTCCACTGCGACGAGTGGAGTAGCGACGGCAACCAACACGCTTCGCACAATTGATTTGTCGCAGCGTCGGTGAGCTGCGAAAGAAGTTCAGAAATCTTGGCATAGTACACAAAGAGAAAGGCATTGCATTGAAGATCCACTTAAAGAAGCAGATCATGAATATGAAAAGCACATGATATGGACAATGTACTGCATCCCGCAGTTTCTGATAGCCAAAAGGCTAGGCACGATATGAGATTTGGTAAAATATCCAAGTGAACTTATGATTTGCTTCCAGAAAGGTCCAGGTGTTTCACAAACAACAGTTTGATGCAGAATGCTTGACAAAACAAAAAGCGCAATCAGCTTCAAGCAAAGTGCGCTAAGTGCTTAACACGCCCCGCGCACCGACTCACCTCGCTGATACTTGTTCTCATCCCTGGAATGCACGGCAAGTACCAGGTCCACGGTGCCAGGGGAACCTGCGGGATCCCAAAAGTAGTTGTGGCTTGCAAGAGCAGCGCAGCATACCGCAGCGCCACTCAGCGCGCACGATGTCTCAACCGATGCCACGCTTTGGAAACGTAGCAGGGCCGCTTGCGTTGGAGCTGCTAGCCGCTGCACCTGAAAACTCAGACGCAAAGGAACATGAATCATGGTCGATTCCCTGCTTTCCAGTGAGACGTCGACGTGTCACTGGCACAGTTTCGATTTCATCTGCTGGAGGTTGATGTGATTTTGAACTAGTAGGTGGACTATAGTGATCGAGATGCAGAACCCAGCTTGGAGTTTCAGGAATTACACTAAAGGGATGACACTTGGGCTTTGCAAGTGATCTGGTTCTGGCTGACCAAGGCCAAGATTTTCCGCATGAAGAACACCACAGTTTGCCGTGATCTGATTTGGAAGGATTTTTGCCGATTTTCCTATTCCACACAAGTGTGTGATCTGCTTTGTTATGTTTTTGATTGAGTTGCTGTTCGGCATCGATTATTCGGTTTTCAGATTGGTTGAAGCCAGGTTCTGTTAACCACTGTGATGGATCCAAATCCGGAAAGGCACATGGTTTATTTAATATCTTGACTCGCGCATGTTTTTGATACTTGGTTTGCTTTCCACAACGAACACAAAAAATTCCCCCTTATGGGATGAGTCGCAGTATATGGCCACGTTTGATGATTGGCTGAGCAACTGCTGGGGGAGCTTGAACATGATTTGAGTTGTTACCAGGAGGTTCAGAAGAGGAGACAGTGTGTTCTGCAGGTTGACTATCATCGGTACCATACCACTGCCTGACATGTGCTTGCCATACATGTATGGGAGAAAGCTGAATGGTATGCAAGGCTGATTTATTGATACTAAGAGAATTAGGGACGATGGCGGCAATCTGAAAGCAAACAGGCATGTCATGAACGGGTCTAGGAAGGGCAGCTAACGCGGGCTGCCTTTCTTTTTGAAACAACTCACATTCCCAAGCTATGTGGTAAATGGTTGGCGAAGCCTTCTCAAGTTACGGTTCCAGGACGTTTGCGATGGCGGTGGTCCCGCTCGGGTGTTTGAACTCCTGCAGTGAGAATGAGTCTCAAGATCTTCAACTTTGGCCGCGGGTCCTCTGCCTCGTCCACACTGGCAATGAGCTGGTGGTCCAATTGGTATTGCACCTGATCAGCTTCACGCGTGAGCTGAAGAATTAGCGACGTGGTAAGCTCACGATTGATGCTTGATCGGATGCCATCAAAATGCTGCCTGCGGTCTCTTAACAAAATTTGCCATGTGTGAGATCGATATCGCGCGCGAAGATCATGCTGCCACGTATGTGGGTTCATACGCTGCTGGAAAAAATCTACGATAATTTGCTGGAACACTGGATGATCATAGAGCTGCTTCATGCGAGAGATGGGTCCATCTACAATACTTTTGTATTGAGGATCAATGATTTGCTGCAGGATTTGGGCATGGTCATTGCGATGTTTGAAGACACGAAAAATTCAATGGCACGCAGCTTGTTGGAGGTCGAATTCGGGGTCTAAACATGGTGGAGCTAATAAAATGAAAACTATACCTGGGGAGGAGTCATAGAAGGTGGTTTTTAATAAGGCACGGACTACACTTGCTCGGAGGGTTCTAGCTCTATTTCGATCAAGATGTAAGGTATGGGTACCTTGACCGTAGCTCAACTGAGCACGTCCGCTTTGAAGAATTTTGACTTTTGTGAACCAACCGACAGGAAGGTGACGAATATTGTCAGCTGTTTGCTGCCACTTCGACTGCCTGGTTTGTTCCAATTCTGTCCATGTAGAATGTTTTCGGAGGGAAATGCTACCACCTACAAAGCGGAATTGCGTTTTGCGAGTAGGCAGCGAAGAAATAGACTTTTCAAGACATTTGTCTCCAAAGGTAAAACTTTTTTCCTTGTTGAGTTTTATACCACAATCAGTTACGAAAGCGGATGTGATCTGATGCACTTGTGAGATTTTAGCTTTTAATGCAGGTTTGGTCGGCGCTGCAGCGATGATTGATAAATCGTCCGCGTAGGAACGAGGGTTGGGTTCAGGAACAATTTTTTGGCAAAATTCAATCTAAGCGGTCATCAATGAAGTTAAAAGGAGCATCGAGAGTGGACACCCCTGAACGATGCCATTGCTCGGTTTAAAACTTTGGGAGTGATGTCCCTCAAGACGAAAATATTTAACATGCTGGGAATAGAAACCTGATAATGCTTTGACTATTTTTGAATCAGCACCGCGCACGTTAAAGACATGGATAATTAAATCATTGGGAATGGAATCAAAACACTGTCTCATATCGTAGGAGAGTCCTCCTACGCATGAACCATTTTGCAAATCCTGAGTCATTTGCAAACATGTATGAAAAGCAAGGACGTCTGCTGCTGAAGCTTGTTTAAGGCCATATGTATATTTATGTTTCCATGGCGGTAACCATTGCGCGCAAAGCTGATCATGGCGCATGGCGGCCCAGAGGCGATAGACGCCGGATAAATTAGTGAGAGGTCTATAGTCAGTAGGATCTGGGCAAGGAGAATTTGTTTTTGGAATGAAACATACAGCGCCTTTAGTAAGTGCGCAGGGCCAACGACCAGTGCTTTCAATGAAGTTGCAAAGTGAAGCGAGCGCATCCAAAATATCAGGGCACCACGCAGTAACAATGAGAATATCAGAGGGGGCCATAGCATCCATGCCAGGCGAGCTTGGTTTGATTCTTTTGAGAGTTTGTTGGAAATCGGTACGAGATAATTTCGGCAGTTCACCTGAATGACGCTGCAAAGTTTCGCCATATTTTCCCATGAAATTACGCAAGGACGGTTCACCATTTTTGCGCATGGAGTAAATATTTTTCCAAATTTCATTGATGGCATCAAGTCGAGCATGGAAATTTTGCGAAGGTGCAACTTTGGACGTTGGACAGGATGTCGTAATGTGCTTGGCTTTGTTTTAATCCACTTATAAGACTGGTTTTCACTGCGTCTGATTTTGATTTTCCATTTCTGTATCCGTTGGACATTGTCATGGCGAAACATGGCATCCGTAGAAATTTGAATAATTTTGCTAACTTCAACATCATCATCATGCGACGCAGGTTTTTGTAAAAGATGGTGAAAATTTGCTTGTTGTTCGAGATTAATCAAACGCGCAACTTTTGGGATAGAGGCCCAAGTCTTATCAACCCGGTGACCGGGCGCTGCTTTGGAAACTTCAACAGCTTGGTTGTATGCTTTGAAAAATTTTCGAGAAGCCAAAGTTGAAGCATGCGCGCCAATGACTTTTGGGAAGCGCCTTTGATCACGCAATGAAATTTTACCACGACAGGTGTTGGTTGGATATTCATGCTGTTGGCTACTGGCCACAACATGTAAAACACGATTGAATTCTTGCGCGAAAAGAGAATAAGCATCATTGATTTGCCCGCGCGACAACTGTCCTGCAAATTCTGGTGAAATTTGGCAAGGCACGAAGAGCGAGTCTTTGTCAGGCATTTTGAATTCTGGTAACTCAGGTGGCTGACGTAAGCTCATTCGACTTTGCGCAGCAATGGGTGCTTTTGCATTAATTGACACTACGGAATGGTCCTTATATACATGATGCTTCTTTACTTCATATTGGAACATACTATCAATGAAAGAACCAGAAACAAAAATACGGTCGACGCGGGATCCTTGGGAAGGACCGACATGGCAAGTGGGAGCATCTCGAAATTGTGCTGCGGCGACTTGTCTCACATCATGAAAGATCTGGTTATTTTACAGGGATGATAGCTTTGCATTTTCAGCTATGGGCATGTTAAAATCTCCCATCATGACGTATGGTAATTGGCCACGAGCAACACAATCCATATAAATGGCTTCTATTAGTTGATTAAATTGCCGATTTTTATGTTCTTCCCATCTGCAACCGGACGGCGCATATAACTGATGGAATTGCCTCCGTTCCCGAAGAATGCCTGCGCAGCAATGAGTCGCCCTTCTGCAGCGAAAGTTGCACATGGATTATCGTCTGGCCAGACGATCTGCGAGACCTTCCAAAAAGAGCTTTTACGGAAAAGCAAGGCTACACCTTTGTAGTGTTTGCAATCTGGATCACTGGAGAAGAAGCAATGATACTGCGACCATTGTTCACGACAGGCAGTATGATACTGGGACTGCAAATGAATTTCACTGATTCCAATAACATCTGAAGAACAATCTTGTATAAATTGCCTTTTTGGCGCAGTGCCTAAGCCATTAGGATTGATGAGCTTAAAAAATATTATGGTGTCTGATGAAATGGTGTGCTTTTGATGCCACAACTGATGTTTAGCGTTGCCATTAAGAGCATGTTGCATCTTATTCATTTGTTTATTGGCAAGGAACCAAATCTTCAAAATTGCGGCAATCCGCACAAGATTTTTAAGCTCACGGCCATGTCGGTTCATGGTGAAATGCGACAAAGGCGGCAGGGGCAGCAAAGACCTTTGACTGCTAGTGAAAATGAATATGAGAATGTCAATGTGTTGCTCTAAGTCAGCATGCGTTACAATTGAGGGCCATTTCTCTTGCTTCCAGGAGTTTCACCTGTAGGACCTCCTTCACGCTTAGTCTGTTCAGTGGCGCGTGGCGAAGCAGGTTGCTGGAATGGAGCTTTGGGCGCAACTTTGGCAAGAAATTCTCTTCTGTCCTTGGTCCTTGAAGCTGATGCGCGCGCTGCAGGTGTTGGCGCAGCTTTAGCAGCAACATTTGCTTCTTTTAGCAACTGCCTGGCTTTTGCGTTTGTAGCTTTGAAGCGCAATTGACGAAGGATTCCGTTGAACTGACAGTGCATTGCTGAAGTGGTTCCAACGTTATCAGCCAAAAATGCTATGTGACTCTCAGCAATAAATAGGATGTCGATGTTGGTCCAGGACTGCGACTGGAGGGATGCGAATGCACCTGCGAGTCCGCATTCCGCAGGAATGCAGGAATGCCGGTTAGCTTCCACTTACCCGCCAAAGCAGAAGAAGCGTCCAAATTGTTGCCTTTGGCACAGGTTTCGAGCAATGTCAAATTTTCAAACCGGACAGCGTATCTTGCTGCTACGGAGCTGCCCTTTTCGACCAAGCCCAGAGCACTTGACTCCTCAGCAACCTTCAAAGCTGATTCAAGCGTGCGCGTCTCATAGCAAAGGCATTTCCTCCTCTTCACCATCCTGTTTTTTGAGTTTGAAGAACACACCTGCTTGACCGGATGCTTTGAGTACACATTGTAGGTATTCATGATGAAGAAGAAACGAAGCTGTTTTGGATTCCCGGCAAACAATATCTGCATATGCATCAGCAAGTACATATTTCTGCAATTCAGTTGCTACCACGTTGGCTGGGATTCGGTCTGGCCAGCCAAAGCGCGGCGGAAACTTGGCAATACAACTTTTCATTGTTGTGTAGATAGCTACTTTTGGGCCCTCAAGCACTTGAACCACCGGAGGGCCATACGACAATTGAATACACCAACGATACACTTCAACGCGCTCTCTGGCGCCAGAATCGGCGAGAGCAAAGATAGAGCAACGAACCCGTTGTTGCGGGTAGCCTTTCATTCCAAAATCTTGAGCAGGTTGCGACGTGAGAATAGCAGTAGGCATGGCGGTGTAATGCACACGTGCCACTACCTCCGGTATCAAACCGCGAGGGCAGAGCGCGACCCCTCCACGACTGTCTAGCCATTGAGGGCTCACAGTGGGTACGCTCCATTCTGCAGGGTCAAGCGTGCTTTGTGCCCTCATGATTGCTGCTTGTGGCATAGCAGCTCGAATTTGCTCAAGGAACTCAGCATCATCGGATTCATGAGTGGGCGAAGCACTGGACATTGATGTAGCTTTTCCAGGAGATCGATTGTTGCCTTTCTTACCTTTACCTTCTGCGGAACGAAGACCATTGCCATGCATACAGTGCATGCGCTTGTTGCGAGTTTTGCCAGAAATGGCCCAAGGAATCATGCAGATCCAGAGAAAGATGGTCCAACTGATGCGCCGCAATGCTGATTTCATCCATCGATGGATTCTTCTTCTGAATCATCTTTTTCGAAAACGTCTGGACGCGAAACGCCGTCT
>VSDK01023042.1:49776-74704 GCA_009767595.1 Symbiodinium kawagutii
TCTTCCGATCTTCTTTGCTTTGCCAAATCGGATTCTAGGCTTTCAAGTCTTCCAAATGAGCGTCAAAAAAAGGATTCGGCATGTCAAAATTGAATATGAAATGGAAAATCCAGTGAAGGAACATACATATGGAGACCATAAGTGGCAATTGTGGATAAAGCCGATCAAGGCGTAGTGAGTGAAGCCAAAAGGTTACGATCATGCTGCAAACTAGCAACTCATGTATTAACGAAACAACGTGCTGCAAATTGCGTCAAAGGAGACCGTTGTGTGCACTGTCGCATCCCTCTCGTCATCCTCACCTCCGGCATGCACACCGGTGACGAGAGCATTGATGCCGGAGA
Source organism: Symbiodinium kawagutii (assembly GCA_009767595.1). NCBI lineage: Eukaryota > Dinophyceae > Suessiales > Symbiodiniaceae > Symbiodinium > Symbiodinium kawagutii. The sequence goes on from VSDK01023042.1 coordinate 50,121, forward strand.
ACCTGCGGGATCCCAAAAATAGTCGTGGCTTGTAGGAGCACGAAGGCATGCCGCCATCCCACTCCGAGCACACAAAGGCTCAGCCAATGCCCATTCTCGGCATATGGCTGGAGCTGCTTGCACTTGCACCTGAGGCTGATGGAATTGATTCATTTTCGCGGGTTGGTACTTTCTGCTTGCCAAACAATCGTCTGCGAACGTGTGGGTTGCTGGCATCTGCGTTGGTTGATGTGGTTTGTCGGTCAGGCTGGTAATGATCTAGCAGTGTGACCCAATCGGGAGGATTAGGTTTTGTGAGAAGTGGTGCACAATCGGATTTATTATAGTGTCTTTGCGACCAGGGCCAAAAGCGATTGCATTTTTCGCACCAAAGTTTCCCATAATCAGTTTTAGATTTATTTTTCCCGATTTGCCGATTCCAAACAAATTTGTGGTTGCCTGGGTTAAATTTTTGATTTAATTCTTCTTCGGCTTTTTGGATACGAGATGCGGAATTATTAAACCCAGGCTGGGTGAGCTACTTAGAAGGTTCTAAATCGGGATAAGGACACGGCTTATTGAGGATCTTAAGTCTCTGGCGCTTTTGGTACTTAGTTTGTTTACCACAACGACAACAAAATACACCGCCACTTGGGATTAATCTGAGCACATGGCCGTTTTAACTAACGGCTGCTGGACTAGAGGATTACTTACTTGGGGAGGATTGGGATTATCTTCTGGATTGGTCTGTGAACCAGAAGGAGGATCAGGATTACTTGGCGGTTCATTATCGGGATCTGTGATGTCATACCAATCTTGCACTTGCTTCTGCCAAATTTTGATGAGGATGGATTGGATATGCTTGATCTGGACTTCAGAAATATCTAAATCGGTAGGAACAATAGTGGTGAGCTGAAAACATCGCGGGAGGCGATTTAGTCGTTTCGGGAGATACTGCCAAATTGGTTGTCTTAGTTCTTGGTAACACGCACATTCCCAACTAATGTGATATATGGTGGGGGAACCTTTACCACATCTGCATGTGACTGAACCTGGTTTACGACGACGCCGATGGTCTCTTTCAGGAGTTTGCAATCCTGCACTGAGGAGCAGTCGCAAGATCTTTAGTTTGGGTCGAGGGTCTTCAGCTGAATCAATGGTTGCTAGTTGCTGCGCGTCAAGCTGATGTTGAACTGTATCTGCATGCGAAGCGAGCTCATTGAGTAACGCCAGCGTAAGCTGCCTGTTGACACCATGCTGAATACCATCAAAATGTCGCGAACGTTCACGAGCAGTTTTGATCCACATGTGCACGCGATAGCTGTCGCGCAATTGATGTGGCCACTTGTGCAAGTCTAAACGGCAATTGAGAAACTCATGTAGTGTTTGATGATAGACTTCATTATGGTACAACTGGTGAATCCGGGCAGCTGGGCCATCTATTGCAAAAGATTGTTGTGGATCTGCAATAAGGGTGAGCATAGATTGCTTGTCAGTAGGATCTGTTATCATACGGAAAATGAGCTGGATAGCGGCAAGATTCATTGCAAATTCAGGCTCAACCGAAGGCTTTGCAAGAAGAGTGAAAATGATGGCAGGTGATGCATCATAGAAAGTTGAATCTAAGAGGGCACGAATGACGGATGCGCGAAGATTAGTAAGCACTTTAGGGTTGAGATGCAGTGTGTGAGTGCCTTGGGCATAGGTGAGTTGTGACATGATGCTATCAATGATTTGAAGTTTGGACTGCCAACTAACGGGAAGCAACCGGATGTTGCTGAGACGTTTTTTCCAAGCTTCAGCACGTTCTTTTTGGAGTTGTGTCCAGCATTTTTTGTTGTCTATTTTAACACTGCCACCAACAAGTCGGAATTGGGTCTTGTGCACTCCAATGGATCGGATGCAACTTTCAACGGATTTATCTCCAAATGTAAAACATTTATCAGTGTTTATTTTCATACCAGAGTCATGTACAAATTCTGCTGTTGTCTGGCGCATTGCTTTAGTTTTTTGAACGAGGGCACTTTTAGTCTTATCACTGGTACATATGGATAAATCATCAGCATATGACCTGGGAACCGCCTCGGGAATGTGCACTTGACAATGCTCGATCCAAGTTGTGATGAGACTAGTCAACAGGAGCATGGACAGGGGGCATCCCTGGATTATCCCATTGCAAGGCTTAAAAGCGTGAGTGAAAGCTCCATCTAACTGGAAAAATTTTGTATGCTGTTGGTATAAACCAGTTATGGCTCTTACAACTCCTATATCTGCTCCTCGATGATTGAAAACTTGGATGACAAGATCTACTGGAATTGAGTCAAAGCATTTTGCCATATCGTAGGAAATGCCAGAAGACATCAGGCCTTTTTGGTTTTTAGTGGAAATTTGTAGACAGGTGTCAAACTTGCTTGAGGCCGTAAGCCTTGGCTGACTGCCATTTGGGCAGCCATGTTGCACATAGCTGATTATGGCGGACAGCAGCCCACGCCCGATAGATGGCACTGAGGATTGTCAACGGGCGAGAATCTGTTGCTTTGGGACATTCGTCATGTGTTTTTGGGATGAAGCTAACCGAACCTTTAGGGAGATCTGTTGGCCACTTACCTGTTTTTTTCGACTAAATTGAGAAATTCAGCCATCATATCGAAAAGTGAGGGGCACCAATGAGCGAGCACTTTTAAATCATATGGCGCGATACAGTCAAGGCCAGGAGAGCTAGGACGAGTTTTCTTGATTAATTCGCAAAGCTGCTGTCCGGTTAGGGGGTTGAGAGTACACATGTCACGTTTGATGTTTTCACCATATTTGCGAAAAAAGGAATAGGAAGCGGGTTCACCATTTTTATGCTTTTCATAAATTTGTTTCCAAATTGAAGAAACGGCATCCAAACGAACATGGGTATTGACGGAGCAAGGTGCGTCGACTGAAGCAAAAGTGACGTTTTGGTGTTTCGCGCGATGTTTAAGCCAAGCATAAGGTTGTTTCTTTGCGCTACGCATGCGCTGCTTCCATTTTGTTAACCGCTGTGCAGAATCAATGCGAAAAACAAGATTCATAGATTTCTGAAGTTTTTCGGCAACAAGGTTTGCGGAGTCATGTGAAGCAGGAAGTTGGAGAATGTTTGCAATATCATTTTGATATTGTTCCGGCACGGCTGAGAGAACAACTGGTATGGCCTGCCATGTTTTATCACGACGATAGCCTGACGGCGCCTGCGCAACTTCTTTTGCTTGATTGAATGCTTTAAACAATTTACGAGTTTGCATGGTCGAGGCATGAGCGTTGATAGCACGAGGATGTCTTCTCTGCTCATGAAAACGAACCCGGCCTCGAAACGCATCTTTGCTGGCGCTCTCAACACCTTGCAGGGCTGCAACTTGCCCTAGGATTGCGTTCAGCTGTTGAAGGAAATGCTTGTATGCTGTGTTGACATCTTTGGCGCACACAGCTTTTGTGAACTGCTCACAAGGATGACATGTAAACAGCTGATCACTGGGGGATGGTAAGTTCAAAGAATCCAGGTGAGAAGGTTTGATTAAAATCATACGGGTTTGCACAGCTGAAGGAACAGTTAACTTGATAGAAACCGCTGCATGATCTTTAAATGCAGGAGACTTGAGAACCTGGAAATTGGATATCAAATCAAATAGAGTAGGGCTGACGAAAATATGGTCGATAATAGATCCATGCGATGGCCCAACATAGCAAGTGGGAGCTTGCAACATGTCTCTGGACGCATGTAGACGAGCATCGCACCAAATCCGATTGCGCAACATCATTGACATTTTGGGACTTTCATCTATAGTCACGTTGAAGTCTCCAATCATGATTGCTGGAATTTGGCCACGCATCACTAGGTCTTCCGTGACAGCATCCAGGAGTTCATACAACTGGCGACGCTTGGGTTCTTCCCATCTGGATCCGGAAGGCGCATAAAGATTATAGATTATCAAGGAACAACCACCGTGTCCAAACCATAGTTGCACTGCAGTGAGACGGCTTGTAGCCGCAAATTTGAAGCATGAACTGGCGTTAGGCCACTTGATCTGGGTAGCTTTCCAAACCTTGGATCTATTAACCAAAATTGCGACTCCATTATGATGGTTATGGGACGGATCAGGTGAATAAAAACAATGGAACTCTTTCCATTGCTCACTGTATGCGTTATGAAGATGCGATTGAAGATGTGTGTCAGTTAAGGCAATTATATCATAACCAGAGTTTTGCACAGCAATACGTTTTGCTGCATCAGCAAGACCATTGGTGTTTATTGCGCCGATGTGCAAACACGAATCCATGGACAGCTTGTTCTGTTTTGTCCAACTGCCGCTTTTCTGAGTGTGCGTATTGCCATTTAAGGCTCTCATCCAAGAATTGCGAAATTTTCGGGAAAAGAACCAAGCAATCTTCTGGCACAGACTATGCGTTAAGAACTTTGTTGCGCATCAACTTTTTGATGCTTTGGCGGCGGTGTCTGACCAGTGTGTCCTTGAGAAGGACGGCTGACTGGTTCCCTCTTTGGAGAAGGCTCGACTGATTTTGGCGGCAAAGCTCGGAGAAATGCGGTACGTCTCTGCGCATCTGAACTTGCAGCGGGCTTAGGTGCTGCAGCTTTGGATCTCTCAGCCTTGGACGCCTCAGCTTGTTCTTTCTTTGCCAAACTGTTCAAAGCTTTGAAGCGTAGCTGCTGTGGCATAGATCCAGGGTGACGATAAAACATGGGACCAACAGATCCCATCTTTGTTGCCGTGTATACAGCGTGCCTTTCACCACAATATAGAAGCTCATGGATTGTCCAGCCTTTGCTTTCAAGAAAGTGGGTGATGCCAGCGGCACCAATGGTTGGCGATACGCCTTCAAGGCGCCATCTGAGACCATCTGCTTGTGTTAATATGTGAAGGCAATTCCATGTCCTTAGTATATGCTTCGATGTCTTCAACAGTTGAAAATCTGACTGCAAATCTTCGTTTTTGCTTCGAGTTCTTTGCCACAAGCCCCATTGCTGCGGCATAATCAGCCAACTTCAAGCTTTCTTGATAACCTAATTCAGAAGGAAGCCAGTAAAGTTCCAATGGGTGCTTTGCCTCAGCGGAGGAGTGCACCTTGACAAAAACTCCATCTTTGCCCGAGCTTTTCAATAGAGCAGGTACAACGCTATCATGCGCGAGAAGAGTGGCTGAGTTTGGCTCACGTATCTGCAAGGATTCCAAGGTATGCTCATTCACATGCTGTGTCAAAATGTTCATGACAGTGGTACCTTTAAGGCTTTCAGGTAGCCAACCACAGAAACTTGCAAACTTGATGACCATCTTGGTCATACATTCTGGAATGCTTACCTCCTCACCAAGGCTTGTGGGAACAACGGGAGGCCCGAACCCCAATTGCGTGATGAAACGCCGCACTGTGAGTTCCTTGACTTCACCACTTTCGTCTGTAACCTGTATTCTGACATAAGCTTCTTGACACGGATATCCACGCAAATGCAACTGTGCCGCATGCTGTGTCGTAACCATTGCAATGCTACGCTGTGAATTTCCAACTTGACGAATTACATTCGGCACTAAATGTTTCGGTACTATAGAGATGCCTGGCGCAGCTGACATCTCAAAAGCATTCCTTGTGGGCACGCTCCAATCAGCTTGGAAAAGAGTCGGCTGCATTCTCAAAATCGCTTGGTCAGGTAACGCATTGAGAATTTCTTGTCGGTATATCTCATCTTCGGTCATAGCAACTTCGATACCAGTGCCTTTCTTGCCCTTGCCCATTCCTTTTCGAGAAAAAGTGTTGCCATGAACGGAGTGAGCCAATTTATTCCGAAAGAAGCGACTGGTGGTCCATGTGTATGTGATTTTGCGCTGTTGCAAAGCAAAGGCCCGTAGAAACTTTGTCACGGCCTTCTGCGTCATCAGAGTGTTTACAACGAGGTGTGCTTCCATCACATTGCCAACGAACGAGCTGCCATATGATTTCAGGATTTGCAAAAAGAGAGCACGAGCAATCTGAAGACATCTGATGTATCGTCTCACTTTGGGTCGCTTAGGCCATGGGCAGCGACGATCTTTGCAAATTCTGCCTCTAAATATTCGTCTGCGTCTCTTTCCAAAAATTTTTTCTCAAAAATGTCAGCGACAGCAGGCAGAGGAAAATGAAAATCAAAAGCATTGCAAATATGGAACAAGAATGAAATATGGAAGCGAGGTCACGGGACCAAAATGCTTGATGCAAAAAGGCGCAAAGTGGATCACATAAGACAAGACATGTCAAAATCCAAGCTTGCAAGACAAGCTGTGCAAGTTCAAACTCTAAGCATTGTGCGCTGTGCGATAAACACGTTTCATGCACCGACTCACCTCGCCGATCTTCCTTTTCATCCCCGGTGTGCATGAAGAAGAACGGGTCAAAGGTGCCGGGGAACCTGCGGGATCCCAAAAGTCGAGGCTTGAAGGAGCAATTGCCCACAGAAACGCGAAGGCTCCCGGCGCAAAGGCTCCGTGCTGCGCGGGTCTAGCCAATGCCAGCCCGCCATCTGCGTGCATCTGTAGCGCCGTCACCTGCCGCAGAGGAGGACGACGCACTGGTGTCATGGTGTGGCATTACTGCCTGCACACTATGTTGGTAGTTTGCCACTGGTCGTGGCTCGACTTGGGAAATTGGGGTTTTGGTATACAATCTTCTTTTTGGCAAGACAACTTCTGGTTGTGGCTGCGCGCGTGAAGCGGGCTGGGAAGAATGAGGTCTACACTTTGTTTGGAGAAGGCGCCGCCTATCTTTCCAACGCCACGTTCTGTGGCAGTCTAAACACCTGAGCAAACCCTCATCGCTAGAGTTGATAACTTTGCCAATTTTCCTATTCCATTCAAGATTATGGCCAGCACTTGCATTATATCGTGAACAAAGATCTTGGTAGAGATCATCGGGTCGTTTCTCGCTGCGATTGAAACCCTCTTGTTCAAGAATAATGTCAGAGTGGGGGCATGGATTACTGGTGATTTTGAGTTTTATGTGCTTAGAACGAGATACATACTTTCCACATTTGCAGCAAAAAACACCTGGCTGACCATTTGGTCTCGGCTTGAGTTGGTGACCGTTGTGGTCAACTGGTGCAGCAGTTTGCGATGAAGGCTCATGCTGTTGCTGTGCGCGAGTTCCAGTTTTATAGTCACGAACATAAGATTGCCAAATTTTGACTAAACACTCCTGCAAGCAAATTATTTGAGAATCATTCAAGCGGGTATCTTTGGTGATTAAAGCACTATATTGCGTACATGTTGGTAGGTTTTCAAAGGCATCATTCATGAGAGGCGCTCTTTGCTGCGCGTAGATTGGACATACCCATGAGATATGATACACAGTGGGTTCGGCTCCACACTGGCAAGAAACTCTTTGCTCATCTCGTCTATGACGGCCATCGCGCTCTTCTGTGAGCAGTCCACCCATCAACAGCCTACGGAGGATGCCCTGCTTCATGATGATATCTTCATTGCCAATTGCAAGCGCGAGTTTATCTAGTTTATTGTAGTAAAGCAAGGTCCGCTTCCTATCTAAATTTCCCACATCGTGGTAGTGCTGTGGACGATTTTTGGCTGCCCGTCGTAGCAACTCTTGGCGCCACGCATCCCTCAGCTCATGGGCCCACAATTCCACATTTATGTTATCATCGTTGAGAAGTTGCTCCAACTGTGTGGAAAAAAATGGCCAATGGAATTTGGCGGAATTTTCTGGTGGGACCTTCAATCTTTTTCCTTTCTGGCAAGGAAAGAATATGTTTGAAACTGGTTTTGAAATCGGGATCACGAAAACATCTAATCAATGTTCGTAGGGTCTGATATATATGGCCGAACAGTGGATCAAGCTGTGGAGGAAGAAGAACTGCAAAAGTGAGGCGCGTATTCATTGAATAGAAATCACAACTAAACATTGCTCTCATAATGTTGGACCTAATCTTGGTTAGGGTGGGTTCATCAACAGTGAAACGATGGGTTCCCTGCGCATATGTAGCCTGTGCTTTTGTTGCCAACAACATCTTGGATTTGTCTCTCCAAGGAAGTGGGCAATGACGCATCCGAAGAACTGTTTGAGACCATTTGGCGTATCGGCCTTGCTCAATGGTGGATTGATTGGCTGTGGTGGGATCAGTTATGAAACCTCCCCCAACGATTTTGAAAGTTTCCTGATGCGAGAAACCGGCAGCAATTTTGCCTTTGAGGCATGGATGTCCATAGGTATAGGATTTTTTCTGATTGATTTCACCAAACTGGACGTCCTCGAGAGCTTTTACAATACGATTAAATTTAGCAATGGAGTGAATGAGAGATTGTTGTGTGTTAGCAATGCATGTTGCTGAAACATCATCTGCATATGTCCTGGCCACAACATCCGGACACTTGGCTTGCGCAACTTCTAAGATTACTGATACGACGCAGTTCAGCGCCAACATGGACAACGGGCAGCCTTGAAATAGTCCGTTGGACGCTGTCCAGAAACTGCTGCAAGCGCCTCTCAGGCGGAAGACTCTTTGCAATGAATTATACATAGCCTGAAGTGGTCCTGCGACCTTCTCGTGTGCTCCCCTAGCTTTAAGGGCTGCAAACAAAATAGGAAATGGAACAAGGTCGAAGGCTTTCCTAAAATCATATGATATGCCGCCAGACATTGCGCCTGACTCAGCAGCTGTTTGTTCCAAATGAAGGGCTATTTGTAAGCACATGGTCTCAGCTCCTTTTTTAGGGCGGCATGCCCAAGCTTCTTTGGGGGTCCACAGTTCTTGCCATTGTAAGCTATCTTGAAAGCGCGCACGCGCCCACAGCCTGTACACGGCACTAAGAACGCTTATCGGTCGGAACTGGCTGGGAGTAGGGGATTCTCCCATGTCAGGTTTGGGAATTAAGGAAGTATATGCTTTACACAACGATGTAGGCCATTGGGAATGAGTTTCTGCCCACTGGAGAATGTTAGCCAAACCATCGAAAAGACTAGGGTACCATAGGCTTAAGGCCACTAAGGACTCTGGTCGCCATCCATCTAGACTAGCCGAGCTAGCGTTCACACCATGCAGAGTTTGAATCAACATAGAACCGGTCATGGGTCTAATTTCCATAGGGGCACTTTTCATGAATGGTACAAAAACTTCTTGAAATGTCTGCGTGTCTGGCATTCTTTGTGCAAATTTTTGGAAGATCGGCAACCAGGCCGACTCAATAGCTTGTAATTGCACACGGTGATTTGCAGTGTAGGTACCATCCGGCAATTTCATAGTAATATCCTCATCTGGGTCTTGGTTACGCAACCACTGATATGCAAATTTTTCGGATTTGGCAAGTTTGGCTTTCCATGCAGTGATTCGGCGCTTCTTGTCAAGAGCTTGCGTTTGAACCAAAGATGTTGTTAACAGAGTTTTACACTGAAGAATTTGGTCAAGTGCGCAAGGGCCATTAATGATGGAACTCAATTGCGCTTTATGTTCATGCGGAATGCTTACTAAAACTTTTGCCAAATTTTTCCATGCGCGCTGGCTTTGGGCGCCATGCACGCGAGCGCGGGCAAGTTCATCGATGCGTCCTAATGCCACTGCAATGCGACGAGCATGCAAATTCAAGGTATGTGCTTCACGTTGCTTAGGATAGGCACATTGCTTGGAAAATCGAACACTCCCTCTTGAAGTACCCTGGTCATAGACAGTGCAATTATTTTTGTACGTGGTATTTTTTGGAGGCATGCCTGAGCAAGACTACACCATTCTCTGAACGCTCCATCAATGTTGTTGCGCGCTAACAAGGGGGATATGGTCTTATTGCAATCAATAATTGGGGCACGATACGCAATTGGCGGTTTATCATATGGGATATCAAAGCTATCATTTGGCTGATGTGTAACATATTTGCATTGAGATCCCACTGGTAAGGCCATTGTTACCAAGACTTCACTATGATCTTTGGGCAGAACTCCCGGGACTACTGCATAGGAATTGATCAAGGTAGCTGCGATATCGTTTGCAAAGAGCATGTCAATTCGAGATCCATTGTTTTTATGCGAAGTTTGTTTAGCTTGTTCCGTAGGTGGACCAAAAGCAACGGCATCAACCCAAGTACTAGTGGAAGTGAGTCTTTGAAGCAATCGACTTTCACACACTTGAACGTTGAAGTCACCTGCAATGACAGCTGCTGTTGCTCCTTGTGCAGAGATGTCATGCGCAATGTCTGTTAGCATTGTTTCAACCAAGTCTTTACGGGCTTGTTCCCAACGGGCACCTGCATGCCCATATACACCGTAAAGTAATAAGGAACGGGTACCCTTTTTGTAGAAAACTTGGCCAACGACAAGACGTCCTTCATCATAATATTTTTTGCATGGGGAATCATGAAGTGGAACCGCTTTGGCTTGCCAGAAACAACCTTTCTTAATTAACAAGGCAACACCACTACGTGAACCTTTCCGTACTGGAGCACCCCATATGGTTTGAAAATCGTCAGCTGCAAATGGCAAAGACTTCTGCATGACTTCCGCGCAATGTGTTTCTGAGGTAACTGTGATTCCTTGGCAGCGATCGAGAACCTGTTCCCAACGCCCTTTCGTCGAAAGGCCGTTCGTGTTGGCGACAGAAATAACTATTTGATCTGGGTGATCTGGCGAATCGCCAGTGCAAATATGCATTACCTTATTGCGAACACGAGCTGCAATGGACCAAAGCTTATTTTGGAAACAATTATCAAAGCGTATGTGTTCCAAACAGTCTGTAGAAAAACAGTCTGCGTCGAGCCATGTGCTTTTTTCCGTGCGGCGCTGCACAAACGTACTGTAGGTGAGAATTGTTAAACCAACAAATGTTATTTCATGTCTTCTTCACCTTTGGATAGCCGTTTGCTGTCAGGAGTCAAACCTGTCCCAGGCACAGTGGGACGTTTGGACTGCAGTGGTGGTGCAACAGGCGATGGCTTTGGCGCAGGTGGTCCTTCTGCACTTTGCAGAGCTTTCATAAAATTTTTCTGCTGCTGGGCTCGAGCACTTTGTGAAGGTTTCTGCACCGTTGGCGCAGCGCTCGATTTGGCTTGTTGATTCAGAGCTTTGGCTTGTTCACGCGCTACAGAGTTGACTGCTTTGAAGTGAATCTGACGCCTGGTTTGGCTTTGGATGTAGAAACCTGACGAAATGTCCCCAGGTTGACTGGCAAGAAAAACTCCATGCCCGTCTCCAACGTATAGAATCTCGAGGTCTTTGAAATTTCGTTCTGTCAGCCACGCCAAAAGCCCAAAAGTTCCCACGGCAACATCTATGCCAGTTACCTTCCATCTACCAAGAGAACTCATATCGAACAAGCTGTTGGAATCGGCAAACTCTTGAGAGATGCCTGAGTCTTGAACCTAATAGCAAACCGTGGAAGAGCCGCCTGGCCCTTTCGGACCACTCCATAGCAGTCTTCATGTTCGGCTAGTTTGCAAGCGTCCTGGAGAGTGGTGCCCTCATCCAACCACAACAAGAAGAACTCAGTACTGGTCTGCACTTCCTGCCAAAAAACAGAATGGCGGCCACTGGATTTCAACAAAGTGGTAATATAGCTGGAGTGCAGAAGGAAAGTTGCAGTCTCATTATGCCTTGGTTGGACCTCGCTGAATGACTCTGGAGGAACAATGCGCTCAAGCTCACCAGTTATGCTCCTGGCAATGGTCCGGCTGGCCACCCGAGGGCGGTGGGGAATTTTCCTTGACATCTCCCCATCGTGTATTTCATCTCGAGCTCAGGTCCAATCATCACCTGGTTCACTGGTGGGCCAAAACCCAACTGCACGACATACCGCATACATTGAGTCTGTATACGTTCTCCGGCTGCTCCCATAGAACTCAACGTCACTCGAACATACTGGCGATCATACCCAAGTAGGCCAAGTCTGTCAGGGTCTTCCGTTAGAACAGCTGCTACGCTCTTGCCAGAAGTGCCCACGTTCTGAATGACTTGCGCCAAAAACTGTTTCGGTACTACTGCAATGCCATTGCTTTTGCCCAAACTCTGCCAGGGCAGAACTGGAACCGGCCACTCCTGCTCGATCAACGTGGTCTGCGCACGCAAGCGTGCCGCATCCGGTATCACCGCAAGAACAGCCTTGCGCACGTCATCCGTGGGGTCCACAACCAGGACCTGTGGGTCTGGCGATACAGTAGATTCTGCAGTAGAGAGTGGTGCTACAGGTGCTTGTTTCGACTTGGATTTTCCCTTCCCTTTGCCCTTTCCATTGCCATGAACTGCACGCATGAATCTGTTGCGAGCGTGCTTTGACAAGGTCCAAACATAATTCTGCAGGGGTCTGGCTGCAGCTGCAAATCTGATATTTCGGAGCCACCAACGCAGTGCACGGCTAAAAGCCTTGGAGAAATCATTACAGGATTGTTCGATTTGTGAGCAAAGAGTGACATACCAAAGAAACAGAAGTCGCCATTGCATCTTCTTGGTGAAGGATTGGAATTTGGAATTTCTCTTCTTGTATCGTCGTCTCCGTACTCTCTTGCCAGGTGAAATTGTTCTGATGCTGCTCTTAAGTGTCCATCGGGACATCTGGGTCATGGTCAAGGACAAAGTGTCCAAAGCCCTTTGACTCCATGAGCTCAGTTGAATGGCCAGAAAGCTCATTGCGATACATTCATTGATCTGAAAATCGGCATTGCATATGAAAAACGATTCATGGAGGAAAAACACTAAAAGTGAGAGAGTCATTGAAGCTATCAAAGCTGCGTAAGAAAAGTGACAAACACTGTGAGAAATGAGTGATAAACACGATGCATGCGCTGTCTCATCACTGTGCCCACGCTCACCTCTGGAACGCATGCGGTGGAGCACAGTCTAGATGCCAGAAAACCTGCGGGATCCCAAAAGTTGGTGTTTGCGGGGCATAGCACTCCGAACAGCGCAGGCCCCATGCAGTGATGCTCATCCAATACCTCGACGCCACAAACGAGAGGACGAGGAAGAAGCACCTGACGCAAAATGCGGTGAAACACTCGATTGATCCATGGACGAAGCTGGAGCCAGAGATGAGTGATGATTCGATGTCGTTGTCAAATCAGTAGGCGCTGTCTTTCGCCTTAAGCGAAATTTGGGCGCCGCCTCAGCTGCAGGTCGGGGTTGCGAAACTGGAACGCAAGGAATTTTCGGTAGCTGCATACGATTTGCCCACCGCCACTGTCGACCACAAGCTTTGCAAGACAATAGGCCCTCATCGGGGCTGCCAATGACTTTTCCGATTTGTCTATTCCACTCCAGTTGGTGGCCTTGAGTGTTGTACTTCGACTGCAATTCAGCTGCTAAAGTATCGTACCTATTGTCATTCCTCATTGCACCTTCTTGAGACAACCAGCGTGCTTCAGGTAGGTCCTTCTGAGGACACTCTCGGCCCGTTATTTTGAGTCTAATGTGCTTTAGTCTTGCCACGTAGCGTCCGCACTTCCTGCACCAGACGCCCTCGGCGTTGACCCGAGGAGCAAGAGCATGTCCGTTGTCCTGTGTTACTTGCTGTGGCCTGGATGAGCTCGAAGGATTGCTTGGAACTGCGACTTGTTGACCTAGGTGCCAGAGTTTAATATGCTGTTGCCAAATTTCAACCAACATACGTTGCACGTTCTTCATGAGTTCAGGTCTGAGGCGAGCTTTTTGCGATGCCAAGCCAGCATACTTTGTGCACATAGGAAGGCGAGAACCTTTGTGTGGTATCTTGCTAAGATAAGGTCTACGAAGAGCAGCATATTCAGGGCATTCCCAACCGATATGAAGAATAGTTTGCTTTGCCCCACACTTGCATGGCATATCCTGAATTTTCCTGTGTCTCGCATTTCGTTCTTCTGAAAGAAGACCTCCAGTTAACAAACGGCGGAGTACACCAAGTTTAGCACGAGCATCATCAACACTATCAGCCAAGCCTTCAGTTTCAAGCCATTCCTCAACATCAGCCAGCTTGGAGTATTCTTGATAAAGCGCCATGGTTGCTGGAATATCAATGTTACCCAGATCTCCAAAGTGTTGAGGACGGTCCTTTCGTGCTTTCTCAGTTAACGTAGTACGCCAAGCGTCACGAAGACGGTGTGCCCATTCTTGTTCATCCAAATTGTCAACAGATATAAGCTCCTGAACTAGTGCTTGAAAAATCGGTGATTGGAGCAAAGTCCGCATACGCAAGGTAGGCCCGTCCTTTTTGTTGAGAGGCAAGGTATTCAAACGACGACGTAACAATGTAGCCAGTGCTTTGTTACGTAGACATCTTGCGACAGTGCGTAACCCATGGTAAACTGTTCCAAAGTTCGGGTCCAACTGCGGCGGCAGAAGAATAGTGAATGTGATTGCAGGAGAAAAACTGTAAAAGTCAACCTTGAACATAGTGCGCATGATGTCAGAACGAATTGTGTTGAGAAAATCGACATTAGTCGGCATCGTGTGTGTACCCTGGCCCCAGAGAGCCTGAGTCTGAGTTGCAAGGAGCATCTGATGCTTTTTCTTCCATGGCACCGGAACGTAGCGAATCTTTTGTATGGTCTGTTTCCATTTAGCAAATCTTCCTTTTTCCAAGTCAGTCATGTTGGAAGTCGATGTACGCACTGTTATAGAACCACCAACCAAACGAAAAGATTCCAAGTGCTGGTATTCGTCATTGACAACACCTTGCAAACATTTGTCGCCAAAAGTGAAAGATTTTGCACTGGAAAGTTCGCCACCATCTAAAGTTTCATAAGCTCGAACAATAGCATGAAAACGACGAATCGCCTCCTTCAGCTCTTCCTTAGTTGTGGCCTTTGCAATGGCAGACAGGTCGTCTGCGTACGTTCTGACTGTTGTGCTTTTCAAAAATTTTTCAGAAATTTCAGGAAAAACTCCTACCAAAGCATTGAGACCAATCATGCTCAAAGGGCAGCCCTGTATGATACCGTTGGTGGTGCGCCAGAAATCACCACATGTGCCACGTAGCCGAAAAACTCTTTGTAAAGTGGTATATATGCCGCTTAAGGCCCGCAGTAGACCTTCGTGGGCTCCTCGTCTCTTTAAAGCTTCAAGCATATATTCAATAGGAATGTAGTCGAAGGCCTTCTTGAAGTCATAAGATATACCACCTATATATGCGCATTCACCGTATGTATCAGCTTCCATTTCAAAAGCAATACTCATCGCCATAGCTTCTGAACCTTTCTTGGGACGACAGCCCCAGATTTCTGCGTGAGCCCAACGCTCCTGCCAGAGCAGCGCCTCTCCGAACCTGGTCTTACTCCACAAACGATACAGAGCACTTAATACAGAAATCGGGCGAAAATCCTGTGGTTTTGGCGCCTCGCCCATGCCGGGCTTAGGTACCAAGGTAGTGTATGCTAATGAAATAAAATCAGGCCAAACTCCGTTCTGTTCAATATTATTGAAAAGTGTAGCCAAATGAGAAAATAACGAAGGACACCACAATGCAAGGATCCTGAGTTCTTCGGGTTTCCACTGATCCAAGCTGGCAGCGCTAGGCTTGATACCACGCGCAACCTCCACTAGCTGAGCTCCAGTGATTGGCCTCCATTCCATGGGGCGCGACTTCATGTATGGTCCAAAATGTTCAAAGAATTCATCTTTGCGTGCAGGTTTAGAATAAAATTTGTTAAAAATCGGCGCCCAAGCTTGAAAAATCTCATGAAGTTGTTTGTTAACATCAGCAGTGTATGAACCATCCTGAAGTTTCATGAGGTCGTCTTCCGGGCTATGCTGTTTCTTGTGTAGCCATTTAAAGGATTCAGCGGTGGAAGACTGCATCTTTTGTTTCCAAGCTTTGATTCTGGCGGTGTTGTTTTCCTGGGTGAGGACTTGAATACAATTTCGCAAAAGAGCACCCACACGAAGAGCGCGGTCAACGCTCAAGGTACCACCAGTGAGGTCCAAAAATTCGGTTTTCCATTGCTTTGGCACCACACATGCCACCGCTTTCACATGTTCCCAAGTACGTGTCATTCGGTAGCCAAAAAAATTTCATACGTGAAAGTTGCTCAACACGTTGCAAGGCAAGGGAAAGCTGTCTGATTTGCAGAGTCATCACTGACGCATGCTTCGCAGCAGGAAACACACCGAGCTTCTGAAAACGTATCTTTCCTCTACCCTTGTTGCCATTAATAGTCGACTTGCTGTGGCAACAAGAAGTTGTTGGAATCAAAGACAGAACACGTTCTGCTTCAACACACCAGAGTGCGAACGCTTTGTCAACCATACCCTCCTTTAAAAGCGAAACAATGTCAATGTCCTGTGGCTGAATCTCCTCATTGTTCTGCGGCATTTTGTAGGAGACTTTGGCACCCACAGTACGGATCAAATAACGATGTTGCGCAGCAATAGGAAAATTGACAAAAGACTGTATGATATTATGGTCAGTGAAAAGCTCAGTTTCCAAAATTTCATAATGTTGAATGAAATGTCCAGCAGCGTTGTTGGCAAACATGAGATCAATACGAGAACCTTTGCCTTTGGTACTTGTATTGGTTAAGTCAAGGCCCTCCTTGCCCCAGCGAGCACAATCATGCCAACCATTACGCAAACATTGTTGCAAAAAAGAACTTTCTGAAATTTCGATGTTGAAATCACCAGTGATCAAAATAGGTATATCTCCACGCCCTACTGCATCTTCGAAAATTGCAGACAACATCTTGTGAAGTTGCGTCTTGATCTTTTCCTCCCATCTTGCACCAGCATGGCCATAAATGGAATAAATGAGTATAGAGCGCTTGCCCTTTGCACGAAAAATTTCTGCGGCAACCAGTCTTCCTTGTTCATGTGCGTCTTGGCAATCTTTGCTGTGAAAAGTTACAGGTTTCACAGCCCAAGCAGCTTGTTTGCGAATCATTAATGCAACTCCAGTTCTCGAAGTTGATGGCTGCGGTGCTCCCCAGATAATGTTCCAGTCGGTCCCTTCTGCTTTCAAAATCTTTTGCTTTTGCAAAGTGGCATGTGTCTCTGACAATGCCATGACATCACATTGCCTAGAGCAAAGTGTAGGAAACTTGCCGACCCCACTAATACCTCTGATGTTATGTGCCCATACATTTAAAGCAGTGTTGCCATGTAGCGCACGCATCAAACGATTCCAATGGAGACAGAGTATAAAAAGGTACTCATCACAAAATGACAATGTCTTAATACATGTGTCATTGCAAAAAAGGAGCTTCACCTTGTTTAACGAAGAGCTCCTCAGTGAGACTTGGCGCACTCGGCGCTCACTGCTCTTTGCGCTCTTTGGGCGGAGGAGTCTCCCCGGTAGTGCCCGGGTGCGGATTCTTCCTTGTCTGATGCTTCTGCGGATTTGCTTCTTGGAGTTGCTTGAGAAAATCCGCTTGCCTTTGTTCCTGAGGGCCTTTGGGCTGAGGAAAAACCTTTGGTGCTGCGGAGCTAGCTGCAGCCTCACGTTTGTCTCTCTGCATGCCTCTCGCAAGAGCGTTCGTGGCCTTGAACTTAACCTGCTGAGCCTGACTGCTTTGACGAAAATACACTGGTAGGTCATTGCCACGATTGGTGCTGTGGAAAACGGCCTTGCGATCATCCATGTATACGACTGTGACCCCTTCCCATCCTCTACTCTGCAAGAGTTCAACCAAAGCCTGAAGGCCTGCATTGAGAGGAAAACCGGTGAGAGTCCATCGAGCCAGATGGGAGGTGTCTTCCAAGGATTTCTCTTTGGCAAAGGCTGAGAGGGAAGCAGTGTCACGAAAACGAAGCGCCAATCGACCTGTGGAACCTTTCTCTGCCAAACCAAGGACACGGCCATCTTTTGCAAGGATGCACGCTTCACTCAACTGATAGCTGGTTGGCAGCCATAACAATTCCAGTGGAGTCATGTCCTCAGCCAGACACTTAAAGAAAATTCCTTCTTGACCCGATGCTTGGAGCAACTTTTCGACCATATCTTCATGACATGTGAAGGAGAAAGTGCCATTCATCCGCGGCTGCACATCATCGACGGCAAGGTCAGGAATGAACTTCTCAATGTGTGCTACCATGAGGCTGCCCGGATACTGTCCTTCAACCTTGAGACTTACTAAACTTGGCTGACATCCTCTTCATTTGCATGTTGACTACAATCTCCTCTCCCTGGACTCTACGAAAGACTGGTTCTCCGAAGCCTAATTGGACCAGCCAGCGCTGAACCTCTACTATCTCTCTGCGGCCTTCTTCTGCGGCAACTGAAATGGAAAAGTGCACAAGGGACCGTGGGTAGGCTTTCAGGCCCACTTGGTCCGGGTTCTGTGTCAAAAGGATTGCCGTAGGTTTGCCTGTAAGGTCCACCCTTTCAAGGGTTGCAACTAAGCTCTCTTTAGGGCACAAAGCAACACCACCCTGCTGGTCTAAGTGCTGGTGGGGTACCACCGGGGCGCTCCACTCATCCTGAATCAAAGTGCTTTGCATTCTGATACGCGCCTGTTCCGGAAGAGCTGCTCGAACACTGGCTAGAAACTGTTGCTCTTGCTCCTTCACATCAGGTGGAGCTTCTGTCCTGGACGTGCTCTTGCCCTTGCCTTTGCTCTCACCTTTCTTGCCCCCTTTGGGCATGCTTGATCGGCCACTGTTGCCGTTGAGTGTGTGCATCAGCTGATTGTGAACTTTGCTTGGAACTGACCAACTTGATGTAACTTGCATGACTGGAATGAGGAAGCAAAATTCCACAATGAGATTCTCACACATGATGTCTATATCAGGCACGAACTGTGCATTCATATGAGTCACAACTGAACTCTGCTTACGCTGTCTCACCTCGCTGCACTGCATGGCCACCTCCGGTACGTAAGCTGCAGTGAAGGTCGTAGGTGCCGGAGAACCTGCGGGATCCCAAAATCCGACCGGAGCTTGCACACCGAGTTCATTCTCGAAATGGTGTAGCTTTGGTACAGGAACAGCGGGCTTAGTAGAACCCCCTACTGCCTGCGGCGAAAAAAACAGCAGCCGATAGCGCTGTGGAAAGCACCAAGTGTACAGCGTGCTGCAAGGCTGTGTGAGCCTCTAAAAGCGCAGCCGAAACTGCAGGCTGTGAGAGCCTCTGAAAGAAAGGAGTCAAAGCCTCCTCCACGTTCAATTAACCGAACTACGCCAGCACTACCTGTACAAGCAATGAATCCGGAGCATATCCCAAAGGGAAACCCGGTGGTTTAAACAGGCCGGACCCAACAACGAGGCCAATTAAACAGGCCTAACCAAGGGTACGCGGAACTAAGTCTCAGCACCAGGCTGCGGCGAAAAGCCTTACGTCCAGAGACAAAACGTGAACAGGCAGCCTGTACAAAGACGGCATCGTGCAAAAGGAGGCATACATGTAACTGTACACACATGAACACCGCCCCGGCGCGTCTCAGTAGCGCACCTCCCCAACCCATAGGCAGAACCGAAGCTCGCTGGCGTCGACCATGGGTCAAGCCGCCGGGGACATTTCTGCCAGGTCAATTCCCGCTCCAGCATAGGTCAAGCACCCATACTGGAGCCCCTCCCCGGGAGGGCGAGTTCATTCTCGAAAGTGATGTAGCTTTGGGCGCGGGTACAGCGGGCTTAGGCAAAGCCCCCCTACTGCCTGCTTCAAAGAAGTGAACCTCAGTCAGGTTCCCTAGGTCGCCACAGAGGAAGTGGTCGAAGAGCATCACCCTCGTAGGAAGGATACCAAGAGTGGCGCCATTGAACAGCACCTTGCCAATCACCTGTGTGGAACAAGTTCGCAGCATGCTGAATCTCAGCGGTCACATTGGATTGAAACATCAAAATGGGTCTCCAAGCAAGACCAGCACTAGGCGGTAGATTGAAGCCGGTCAGGGCTCGGCATACAGTCAAGGAATGGCCCAACACCGGAGGCTCAGCTATACTAGATTTACGAATTGCTGATCGGAAGCTGTCTGCGAATGTAACCGCCTTTTCACCTATTGCCACTGGAGTTGCTTGGACTACAGTGTTGCTTGCTTCTTTAGCACGTTGTTTGTTGAGCTTATGCCTGCTCATGGCTTGCTGTGGAGTTTCGGGAACTCCGGCACACGAATGTAGCATGAATTTACGACGGTCATTCCAAAGCTCACTGCGCTGGCAGAGGGTACACACGAAACGCGGCGGCTGATCATCAAAATTTTGCTGACGCAGCTTATGCACCGTTTCAGTAGATTTAGCTTGATCCAAATGGAAAAAGGAAATGTCAGTGGATTGGCCACGACGCCATCTTGCGCCATCAGCATTTGCGCGACGACGAGCGGCACCTGGAAGGCAGGCACCTGTGCTGAGTTCAAAGTCGATCGCTAGCTCTAGAAATGTTACGCCTCGAGTGGAAGAGAGCGCAGCATCTGGCCATTTCAGATTAGCAAGGTACCATGTTAAGGCATCGTAGAACTGCTTGCCAAAGGTAAAGCGCAAAATGCGAGCGAAAGTGGCAAAAGGGCCAAGGGAAAGACAAGGACCAGGAAAATCTGATGGATGAACAACATAGGATCTGGCGTCAGCTTCAAATTTATGGGTTTGATTATGCACAACTAAATCATTGGAAGGGGAAAGACTATCAGGTTTAGAACGGGGCGCATAGGTCAACCATTTATGTTCTTTGGCAAGTTTGTCTCTTGCAAGAAGGATGTTCAACATGAGTTGCTGACGATCGATAACACACGATTGATGAGAAACATATTCCTGCATGAAAGGCAGCGCGATCCGCACGTGATATGGAAGATTCAAGGTTCAACAAAGCTTGTTTTCGAGAAACGTCGAACTGTACCGAGAAGTCACATTTGGAAACCGGAAGAACTGAAACATTGTTTGCACGCAAGGCAAGCTTATGTCGGATTAGCCGAGCGAGGTCATGTTGATCAACGCAATCAAGATTCACCTGAGGATTAGCTGCAAGTTCCCAAAAAGCGACACAATGAGAAAGGTGCGAGTATAACACAATAGGACAGTCAAATCGACGCAAGGCACAGAGGAGGCCATACGCAAAAGCCCTGACCTCGGATTGGTCAGGGCCAGGAAAAACAAACGCCTGGTCTGCTGGGTGAGACGCCGATGAACTAAAGACAAAGCTGAATCCAAAACGCCTCCAGAGAGGGTGTTCAGAAAACACAGAGCCTAAGTCGAGCCAAATTTGTAAAGAATCGCCGTTCCAGGAGTGATCAGCTGAGACAAGAGTGGCTGAATCAACAGGATCCGGAAGCGACAAATCAAAGGAAAAGGCGCCACGCGAAGGAACACAAGCGATGCATGAACCAAAGCCTTTAGGATGCTTGATGAAACGCCGCAGACGACTATACAAGTTGCCCAAACAGCCAGTGAAATACGCAGGAAGACCAAGCCGATGAGCAAGAGGAAGAACAATCTCGTGCAGAGGAACAAGATCGAAAGCTTTCTCAAAATCCAAGAAGGTACCCAAAACTGGCTCGCCTGACAAGAGAGAATGTTCAACTTTGAGCGCCAAAGGGTACCAAGCATCAAGACAATCTCTTAAGACACGAAAACCACTTTGAGAGGGATGACACCAAGATTCCTGCCATTGCATAAGTTCTGCCAGCCGGGCGCTGGCCCAAAGTCTGTAGCAAACACCCAAGATGGACAAAGGACGCAAGCTGGATGGAGCATTATCTGAGTCGGGTTTGGGAATAAAACAAAGAAAACCAGCAGTGAAGGATTCAGGCCACGTTTGAGATTGTTCCACAGCTTCGAAGAAATCACAAAGTTTGGCAAGCAAACAATCCGGAAAGGATTTTAAAATGGCTACTGACCAACCATCCAATCCAGAGGCACTATGCTTAGACATTTTGTTGAGAGTGGCGCGCAACCTAGAAGTGCTAAGAGGGGTCAGATTAAAGGGGGGAACATCCGGAATATGTGCTTCATACTGGGAAAGGAACTCATCCCAATTTGGAACAGCCTCTGAAAGTGAACGGTTCATGATGGGAGACCAAACAGAACGAATAAGTGCATCGATATCAGAAAAGTTAGCCGTGTAGCTATCACCTTTTTTGAGAAAACACTTGCGGTGATCGATATTCCCGAGTGAGCCACTTGTATGTTTCACGCTTGTAACCCGAGAAATCAATTTTCATTTTGGAACGCCACCGCTGAATGGCCTCAGCGTCAGCCTGCACGTTCAGCGCATCTGCCTCTCGAAGGGCATTGCTCCGCAATTCGGAGAGCTGATTAAAATCATATTGCAACTTCAAAAGTTTACAACGGTGCACAATTTTGGATAACAAAACCTGCAAAGTGTGAGGCCAAATTCCTAACTGCTGAGGAAGTTGCGCAAATAATGAATCAATCTGCCGGGCAAGTTTGCGCAGCATACGCTCTCGACAAGTTGTTTGCGACCCGCCATGCTGTACAAGTCGTGAAGCGCCAACAGCCGGCTGCAAAACAAATTTAGGAAAATGACCACGGCCACAGTAACGAGCGCTGTCGGAAATCTGAGCACGTTTACACAAGAACTCTTCTGCTAAGCGATTGAAACTTTCCCACAAGTTGCAAGAATCACGGTTTCCCTTGCGCAAATTCCAGTCTACTACATGGTTCTGCCAACATGTGTTGAAAATGCGAATTTCATCTGCCGCAGCAGGTGACTTAAGCTGATTATCCAAAAAAAGGCTGAAGTCTTTTGACTATACAGAGTGCGCAACGCAGGCAAGTTTAAGGCAATCACCACAAGGTAATGGCTAGGAAGGCCAGCATCACCAAGAACTCTATATTGGGAAAAACAAACGCCGGCAGTTTTGTTCAAGAGAGCGACATCCAATCTTCTGGGGGGTCCGTGTGGAGGATAATGAGTAGGGGCACAATTATTGGCCACCATAGCAGGGTCAACCCAACCATCTTTGGAACACGCTAAACGACAAACTTCGCTATGATCTGGTTCACAGTTGAGATCAGATAAAAGAATGCAAGGCAAATCCCGAAACGCTGAAGCAACAGCAAAAACGTCTTGAAGCAAGGTCTCATTGTCTTGATAGGCTCTGGAATGCGAATATTGACCAGTGATACCATAAAAAACCATTCTGTGAATGGCTCTACGACCATTGCCAACGGGTATCATGACATGCATCCATCTACACTGCCCCACAACTTTTGTCGAGTAGGACATGAACCCGGTGGGACCAGCTCGGCACTAAGATGATTGCGAAAGGCCAAGGCAACACCACCAGGTTTACCGTTGAACATACTGCGAAACGAAGATTTGGAAAGTCTTTGCTGAACAGGAAATCCAAACAGAACATGGTAACCAAGAGGCCTTAACTTTGCAGCCAAATTAAGCTGTTTGACTAAGCAATGCGTGACGTGATTCCTGGATACCAATAATGTCAGCGAAATCCAATAAGGTAGCATTCTTTTGAGGTGAAGTGACATTACAACTGGCAATGGAAAAACTGGCGCACGAGGTAAACGGAACAGAAGCAGGAACCTCCGAAATCAAAGAAGAAGGCAAGCAGCTCGAAGAAATTTCAGGTCACGCTGAAGAAGATGAGCAGCCGCGAGAAGAGTGATGCGATCACCTCAGGTGGATAAAAGCGACATGCGACATACGTAGCGATGAACAGTATCCTGACAAAGGAATTCAGCGAACAGATGAGGATGTAAAGAAAGGTAGTCAACGACCATAGAACGAAGAGCCACATGGTCAAAGTTTGAGCGCAAAGAAACGGCGTGAAATTGACAACAGCCGTCAGCAGGCATGGGCAAGCGACACAGGTTACGGGCAGCCAGGCAAGAATCCACACGAGACCAAGAAGCGGCAACCGATTACTTACCACGAAGACGGTGACCGCCGCCAGACAAGTGAGTGGAGCCGAAAGACAAAAAGGCAGGCCAAACGCTACAAAGAGCCACAGTCATGCGAAGAGAACGAAAAGAACACTCCAGAACTCAACCATGAGTCAACGCAGCAGAAGAATCAGCACCAGAAGCGTGGGGACCGCAGAACGAGGGAGCTTAGGTGGCGGAGTGGCTCCGGTGGCACCTTCGGTAGCACGACGTGCAGTAGTAGGAGCCTTATCCAAGCGATCCAAAATTTGCGAGAAGCCATTTTCGAGTTTGCGTTCAAGAATGCTGCTACGAGCTTCCAATGTATCAAACCTTTGTTCAAGACTGGAAATGCGATCAACAAGAGAAGACGGAACCGACGGGACAGGCGAAGTCGACGAGGCTGTAGCCTTGGCAGCAGGCTTGGTACCGGCAGGCTTGCTGGGAGCGCGAGCTTTTGCAACAGGCTTAGAAGGAGCGACAGGTTGAACAAGCACGCGAACGTTTTTGGCAACATAGCAACGCGAAGGAGGAGGCTTGTCAGCTTTGACAATCATGCGCAGTTGACCGCCAGGAACCCATGACTTGACAGGAAATACACACCAGCCAGAAGAATCACCACTGCTTTTCCAAGCAGCAAATGGGGTAATGACCTCAGAACGCGTAGCGCCAGTGGGGAGACCAGAAACCTGATAGAGTTTGTCGCCACGAACCGTCATGTTGTCTGAAGAAAATTTAGAGTCTTTGGGAACGGCAAGACGCCGAGCAGCGTCCAAACCAGAAGCAGCAACACGGATGCCAAAACTTTGTCGCGAAAGAACCAGACCCTGATGCTTGTCAAGCTGCTTGATGAGCACATGAGCGTCGCTGGACGACAA
>VSDK01023042.1:74803-170373 GCA_009767595.1 Symbiodinium kawagutii
CTTGTTAAGCCAAACAATAGCACTCTCCTTGGAACGAGCCTCGCGAGAAGCATCATCACGGCAAACAACGTTGACGCATAAGGGGACCTTGACACCACTAGCCGCCAGCAAACAATCACAACACGAAGACGCCGCACGAAAACAAACACGATGAGTGGATGAATCAAGCTTTCGCCATGAGTACATTTCCAACGCCTTCAAGTCGGAATGCCAATCCTTCAACAGAATAGGCACACGGGAACGGGCTTCAGCAATGAAAGCCGACCAATCTTCATCGGACGAAAAGAAACGTTTTGACAACAACGCACTAAACTCCGTAGTGGAAGTAACGTCCCATTCAGGCCCAGAGTCACGAGCCTTTGGAAGAATGGACACAGGACCGAGTTGCACAAGCGTCACAAGTTTACGCGACCAACGATTGACATTGTCAAGCGGATCACGCAAAAAGAGCCAGTGCACCGAAACAGCGCTATCGATGATCCCAAGCTTGAGGTCATCGTTACGACCACGGGGAAGAACGACAACCAAAGCCTGTTTCGACCGGACCTTAAAGGAGTCCGAGAAGAGTGAACGGGTAAGAAGCACGACACCTGAGGCGTTTTCTGCAAAGCAGTCGGGACTAAGCACATTAACCCCTTGGAGGTGTTTGTCCAAGTCCAATTGTGCCCAATCTGAAGTGCATTCGACCCACTTAGAGCGAGACGGCGCACGCAACACTGGCTTGTTGCTCTTGTTTTTGAGGAAAGTGGCCCAAGCATCTTCAGGTGGAGTTGCAGCGGTGTACCCAAGAGGGCTTGGATGAGAAGCCTCGCCAACACGAGAGGCACGAAGTCCAAGAGCGTGACGAATGGACCGAGGGACGGAAAAGGGCAACAAAAGAAACGTGAGCCACGAAAGCAAAAAACGAATTCGGCATAAACGAGGCCGATGCCGAAAGGAACGCCTTGAGCGACACAGACGGCGACGGCCAGCAAAACGACAAGGCACAACCCGGCGGACACGCCTAGGGCGAGACCAAGAACACCAGAGCTGGTCAAGGTGAAAAAGCAGCCAAAAACAAAACAAGGCAGCAGGTGATGTGATGTGAGGACCGATGCCAAGAAGGAAATCCAGAACAGTGCACAATCCAAACAAAATCCCAAAAGAATTCGCAAAATACCACATAGGAAATGTGAATAGGTTTTGGCCAACAAACTGAGTAAAGTCACAGCAACACATCAGTGAGAAAACTGCAAAGGCGATGATGCTCATGCAGGCCAAGGGCACCTCTGTAGACACCTTCCAGGGAGCATCGCCAGCTCCTCCAGGAGCGAATTCATTCTCGAAAGCACGCAAAGGAGAAGCTGTGTAGTCCAAGGCTTGTAGGCTGCCGTACCCTAACCAGGGTTCCCGTCAGCACAGTGGGGCACACGTCCCCGTGGAGTTGCACACTTAGTGCGGAGCATGTTTACCTGTGATTCTTCTGGAAGGCTTTGGGTTTTCAACAGGTTCAACATGGATGAGATCTGGAGCAGCAGGGCATTGTTTGGTCATCCACTGGCGAACAAAGCAACGAGACACTGTTTGGTGGCAGTACTTACATTTTGGGGGCTGGTACAATTGGATGAAATGCTGTCGGTTCTTTACCGCGGTGAGATTATGGGATTGGATATGCTGTTCGAGAGCGGTAGTGCGGGTTCCGGAGAGTTTTTGAGCACAAGTTGCTGATCCTCGTTTGTCTACCTGTTTAGACAAGGACAGACACAAATTTTGAGCGAATTTCAGCACGCGATAGGCGTGAACCTTTTTGAGGCAAAAGCAACACTGTGGTGTTTGCGCATCTTCGGCATGGTGACGTTTTTCAACTTTAGCAGTTTGGTTGAGGACATTCAACTGCTGAGTGAGCTGGTGAAGATACATGTTGGCGCGTTTGTCGCCGCGTGTGGGCAACTGTTTACCTTGTTAACTGAATGTTGGTTAGAAATTCATTGACTTTGGCTGCAGCTTCAGGTTCCGTATTCAATGGTCCATAGGAGTGACGTTTACCATTGCGCGGGATGATGGCACGATACTTTTTGGTTTTTGGCACGTATTGTACATGCTGAAAACGAGACCCTCCTGGACGCGCAGAAATGGATAACAAGAAACCTTCAAGACTATGGGTTGGTTTAGGCACAGTCTTATCGGCACTAACAACTGAGGGCTTACTATCTTGAATTTGAGAATCAACTTGTTTAGATGGCGCACTGGCTTGATCAGAAGTAGACTTAAGATAATGAAAAGGACTATAGGGTCAAAATCATCTGGACACTCCAAAGGCTCAGTTGTGCTGCGCGCTTTTACAATTTCAACCATACACGAACGCATTTGCTTTGCGGATGTGCAAGGGTGAAGCCGTGGAGGTTCAGGCTTTTGGCCATTGAGAAAAAGTTGATGATTATCATAGATTTGACGAATTTGTTCAGAAGTTTGCACAAAAATTCCTGCACGCTGCGCGCATAATGGGAGTTGCGAACAACTGGAAAGTTGAGAATCAATGAGATGCTTACGGCGAATGGATGTCCACTGGGGACATTGCCAATAGAGATGTTCGAGGGTTTCTGAAGTTTTCCAACAAAATGGACATATGGGATGAGAAACCTGCTTCATTTTGTACAAATGATGTTGAGTGGCGATTGCATCCGCCAGGATTGCACGTAGTACCCCGCGATCATACGGATGAATGGAGGTCGAGCGGAGAAGTTTTAATGTATTTGCTTTGTCAACCCCACGCTGGATACCTTTGAGATTTTTGCGAGCGTTGGCTGCACGAGACCACAAAAACTTGTTTTTGGACAGGCGGATTAGATGCAGGAAATAATCTTCGGAAAGTTGGAAAATGGAAAAATATAATTTATGGGTATCACTGATAGGGAAGGAAAATTCGAATGGTGAACGCCAACACCAGCCTAAAGAATTGCAAACGAACTGCAGAATGCAAATAGGGCCGGTCAAATTGGAGCGACCATCCTTGATCTGAGCACGGTGATGGGCAGTGTCATGCCAGCATGCAGTGAACAAACTGGGATCTTATGCCGGGACGCTTAACCAATTGTCGCCGGACTAATTTGAGAGGTTGGGATAGTTTGAGTCGGATGGGATCAAAATTGCGGCCTTTGTGACACAGCGATAATAATATATCAACAGGTTTGTGTTGGCCTTTCTTCCATAGTGCACTAACGACAGCTGAACGAAGTGATTTTTCAATTTTCTCTTGGCACGATCCCAGTTCGAGACCGTAAATGTATTTTGAAGCACCAGCTGACGTCAAAAGGATTTCTTCGGCATCTATGTTTAAAGGACACATTGCGATCCTGCGAGCTACGGTGAGGTAGGCCTGAGCCCTTTGATCCATGGCCTGCGTCGCTCTGCGTTTTGCGAACGCCAACTTGCATCCAAGTAGTTTGTCAAAGGTGACCACCTTGTAGCCACAACACTGCACCTGTTGGCGGGCATGCAGAGAAGTGGCAAAAACAACTGTTTTGCTGGTGTTGGGAATGGCATCAATGGATTTATCGAAAGCACTAGTGGTGGTGACACCCAGGCGTAAATCATCGAGAGATGATGCTCGAAGATTCTTGTCATCTATGAATGCACTGGTACGACACAAGCAATCTGGTATATTTTTGATAACACGAGCCCATGCAGCAATTAAGGCATTGATTCTGAGTATTGCTAAGGGACAGCCCTGACAGATGGAGTTAGTGTTAGGAAAAGCTGAACCAACCGAATTGCCAAATTTGAAACGACGTTTGATGTTCTGATTGTAAGCGAACATGGTACCCATTGTAGAGATAGGCATACCCAAATCACGAAGTAGACCTTGTTCGATAGACCAAGCAACGTTGTCAAATCATTTTTCATAATCGTACAAAATGCCAAAAACCGGATGCTTATTAAATTGGGAAGCTCTAACTCCAAAGATACTTCGAAATAGGAATCAATGGCTTGACGTCCAGAAATTCCACCTTTTAGTTCGTGGGGCACCCAATGCAAGTACCATTTTTGAAGTTGCGACCACCTGAGCTTGGCCCACACCTTATACAACTGCGAAGTTAAGGCTATGGGCCGGTGTTCTAGGGGAGTTAAACCGGTGTGCTTTTTGAGCGCTGAGACTGGAACTTCAAACAATGCGGATGGCCACTGCTGTAAGTTTTCAATGAGTTGAAACAGAGCAGCTAATTTGGTAATAAGTTGAATTCCTAATGCTTGTAGTTCATGAGCTTGCCAAAAGTCAATACCGGGCGACGACGGTTGTAATTCAACAATTACGGCTTGTAGATCATCACGAAGAATCGGCGGTAACACAAAAGGTTGTTGCGCATTGTACAAGCAATCAGTAGGCAAAGCATGAGGAAATTGCTGGCAAAATTCACTCTAGGATGGCGGGTCTGTTTTGTCATAGCGATTAAAAATGGGACCCCATGATTCAATCATCATCTGATGAAGATGAGCATGTTTAGCTACAAACGTGTCATCAGGTGTTTTGAAACAAGGCGGAGTTAATGGTGGTTGATCTCGTATCCAAGCATAGGAATCTTTACGAGTGGAGGACCAGTCGCGAATGAGTTTTTGCTTGAAAGTCTCTAATCTTTTATCGGCTATGACAGTCTGTTCTTTAGTACTTTCATTTTTTACAAACTCACTGAACTGGCAAATTTTATCAATCTGGGATAAATCAGGCTTGTGCAACGTATGCTCAAAAGGGCCGAAGCCAAGCGCGATGGATGTTTGTTTGCAGGTTAGTCAATTGTTCCTGATAATTTGAGCTTGTACTGATAATGATTGAAGTTTGGTTTTTAGCTGAACTAGTCGTCTTTGTAGCTTTGCAAGGGAAGCAAGTCGATGCGTAGCAGCACCGATGTGCGGCGCAGCTGGTGATGCAGACATGGCCTGCTGTACCACTTTGGCATGCTTACCTCTTCCGAGGGAATTTTTGGAACAGGTGTCAGTTGTGACACTCACTAATGACACACAAACTTTCTCAGCAGTTTGAGCCCAAACTTTGAACCAGCATCAACGTCGCCTTGTCGTATAGCCGCCTCGAAGTCATCCAAGGCTGGTTGCCATGCTCGTGAATTAACTGTTTGAACTTGTTGCGCATCCACCATGCAAATGGATTTTGGAAATGCATTTGGCGATCTGTCCACATATTTGGTATCCACATATGGGGGAAAGTCCAATGTGATGCTTAAAGGGCAGTGACCTGGCAAATTTGTATCACGAAGAATTGCGACATCCAACACATGAGAAAGCATAGCTTCGTTACATTGCGCTAGGTCAATGCGGGCGCGTATGTTGGTATTATCGCCCTTCTGAAAAGTCCAGGCGGATTGCGTGAAGAGTTCACCCAGGTCATAAACATGATGATTAGCACATAATGCTCCCAAAGCGGGCCATTCACTAGGACTTGTTTGATAATCCCCAACCACAATCCAAGGTACATTTCCAAGGAGGGTAGCAGCTTTGAAAGTGTTTTTAAAGAGATTTTCGTTATCTTCAAATGCTTTGGGATTCTTTTTTCCGGCTCCTACAAAGCCATAGAGCACATCCTACTGGAATCCACGTGTGGCTGCTGCGGACTGGGTTGAAGTCTGCAGATGTTTCAACTATGTTTTGAATTGGCAACGGCTGCTTGCTGATGGCGGCTAAGCCACCAGATCTGGCATTCCATATGGAGAAGGATTTCTGCGAACCACTCAGTCTATAATCACTTGGCTTAGTGAATAACACATTATGACCAGTTTTGGAGATGGCGCGAGCCATAGCGTTTTGACCCTGGCGGTTCAGGGCGGTCTCTTGGAGGCAATAAACGTCGGCATTCATGATACGAATCAAATCCCAAGTTTTCCGTAATGAAGTGATGTTAGCTGAAATGAGATTCAGGCGCTTGGGTTTAGTTGGTCCTATTTTGGATGGGACTACCTTATGTGGGCGGGAGGAACTATCTAAGTGTGCTGTAGCTGGAGTATGAACTGCAGTGGCCAAAGAAATACTTTTATTACCTGATTCGGCTCTCAGAGATGTAATGTTAGAGGAAACAAGCGTCAAATGTTTTGACTTGGCTTGTCTAATTTGAGAGGGGCTAACAAGTTTATGTTGGGGCAACTCAGTTGAACTTATTGCGGCTTTGGCACTATTTGAAACACCTGGTGGTTTATTTTGAGAATGATGAACTACGGAAGGAGAATCTCGTTTAACATGCACATCATGACGGGGAGCCTGCTGATTCACGGTTACAACAGCATCATAATGCGTGGAACCATTATACGCTATCCAAATAGGCTGAAGCTGCGGGTCAGCGTTCATGGAATGGATGGGTAAGATACCGTAATTTTGTACTACCACGATGTCACGACTCAAAAGGTCAGCTGCTAGTTTCAAGGTGAAGTTGTCACCCCATGTGCGTGGATTTGCCATGGCATAGATATAATGATGCATGTTGTCATCGGATGTGAAGAAATTGCTGTATTGTTGCGGGTTATCACACAAGCGTTGAACCACGGCTTGTCTTAGTTGTTGATGGTTCAAAGTGGTATGTTTGGAAGCTGCATGGAACTGGCATGAGTCATCTGGTGGGACAGGAACACGAAATCTATGCATCTGCTGCAAACGCTGATCAACCTGTGTCCAACATTTCGTTGCGGACGTTTTCTTCCACCTCCCTCATGAGGATGTGCGTCAAGTTCATTGCACGATTGCTCAACACAAGGCCGAGTAAAGTTCTGCTGACTAACAAGAATTGCGTTCTTTGTTGTTGGACGAAAGCTCTTCAAAGTTCTCGTCCTTGAGGGCCATCTCCTCTCTGTTCTTTCAGCGGCGGAGTTTCTCCTGTTGGTCCACCAGGGCGTTTTTCTTGTTGAGTCGACATGCGCTCATCAGCTGCTTTGGCCAAGTCATCGGCAAGCTTCCGGACATAATCTTTTCGTTCTTGTTCACGTGTTGACAAATGTGGTGTGGCAGTTGCTTTTGCTGAGGCAGCTGCTGTGGAAACATCCTTGGTCATTCCTCGAGCCACTGCATTAAGCGCTTTGAACCGAATCTGTTTCTTCTGTGACTTTGATTTCCAAAAAACAGGTTCATCAGAGCCACGTTGCGATGCCAAAAATACAGCGCGGGTTTCGTCCATGAACACGACCTGGTCAACCTTCCACTTAAGTGAAATGAGAAGTTCAACAAGTCCACGCAGTCCTGCAGTAAGAGGCACTCCTGTTATTTTGAAACGGCCAAGCGCAGTGGTGTCCTCGATGCTGCGATCAGCTGCGAACTTCTGAACTGCTTCGATTGTTCTGAATCGTATGGCCATGCGTCCTGCGCGGCCTTTCTGCACAAGACCCTGAGCTGCGGGACCTTTGGCGAGTTGGATTGCTTCCTCAAAATTCATGCTTTCAAGCAACCACAAAAGTTCAGGTTCGAAAAATGCAGGATCATCACGGTGGATTTTATAATATACTCCATTTTTCCCACTGGCACGGATCAGCTCATCAGTAGATGAATTGCGGCACAGGAAAGCGCACGATCCGTCCTCTCGGCAAGTTAAAGCATCAACCATCGGTTCTTCAACATGCGCACCTATAGTTGTTCCATGTAGATGGCTGGAGGGTGAGGGCCAGGCGCCCATCCTTGCAACTTGCTAAGTTTGCAAACCATTTTCACCATGTGAACAGGCACTGGGATTTCAGTCCCTTCAACGACCATCTCGACTTTGCTGCCGAAACCTAACTACACGAGCCAGCGTTTGATGGTTTGGAATTCACCATCTTGATTCTCTGGCGCAAGAACGCAAACCCAGTTCATCAGGATTTTGCACTAGAAGCATTGCAGTCGCTTGGCCAGTGTATCGAACTCGTTCGATGACTTCTGGTAAAGCTTCACGACTGCAAACTGCAACGCCTCCACATGATGATAGATGTTGATGGTAGACTACTTCTGCTGACCATTCTGCTTGAACTAAGGTAGTCTGAGAACGTAACCTTGCAGCTTCAGGAAGCGCTTGGCGTATTGAATCAAGGTACGCTTGTTCACTTGATTGACGCTCTGGATTTCCTGCCACGTTGCCCTTCTGCGCATTTCGGGATTTACCTGCTCCTTTCTGAGAGCCTTTGGCTCCATTGCCCTCCAGACTATGGACAAGTCTGTTGTGTGTCTTTCTTGATAAACACCAATTAGCAGTATGATACATTGTCATGACCCATGCGACAAACAGCGCGCCACACTCAATGCCTGGTTGTCTAGTTGTAGCCGTTGCACTTAGAGCAAAAAAGCCAAACATCCAATAAGCCAGGAAAGCCATGACCCAAACGATGCTTGCACAGCCATGGGTTTGCTTGGGCGACTGTTGACAGACACGTCGCTTGCACACATTTGCTGACATGGGTTGCGTGTGGTGTGCGTGAGTGATAGTGATGCAGGCGTTCACTCGGAAAAAAAACAAAAAGGCCATTACAAACCACCAAGCCATAATGATCTGGTCGCAGAAGGACCTGCGCATGGATCGGCAAATACGCTTATATCTTCTGTGGCCAATCTTTCTGCACCTAGCTACTCTACGAGGCGATTTGAGGCTGTAAAGCATGAGCTTGCAAGCGCCGAGGCGCGACATGAGGCCATGTGGATTGAACATGTTGCTTTGGCAACGCGCCAACACGAAACTGACGCAAAAGGCAAAAATGAATGAAATGGTACCATCGAAAAAGCTGCGGCAGAAAGCCATTGCGAAACTCATCATAAAGATAAACCATAATATTCCACACAAGCAATCAGGCACAAAGTCACAAAGTTGTTGAGCACACTGTCTCGTCACACCATAGTCCATCACCCGCGGTATGTGCTCCGGACCATAGTGCATTGACGCCGCGGAAGGAGAAGCTGTGTAGTTCGAAGCTTCGGCGCTGCCGTAACCTAGCAAAGGGTTAACCGTCAGCAGGCAGGGCGCACGCCCCGATGGTTAGCATGATTGCTTGCCACGCAATCGTTTATTGGACGCTTCTGGCACTGGCACAACGGGTGGGTCAGGAATGCAAGGGCATGTCTTGACCATCCATCGCCGAAGATAATTGCGAACAACTGTCTTGTCACAAAATTTACAGCGAAGTGGATCGATGGACACAATGAAATGTTGCTGTTTCGCGACATCATTGTGGTTGCGCTGTTAAATATGTTGCATTAACACTGCAGCACGAGTTTCTGAAAGCTTTTGGCCCCGAGTGGCAGAGCCAGTTTAGTCAACTTTCGCAGACAGGCTTGGACAATTTTGCTTAACAAATTTCATCAAGTGATAAACATGTACTTTTTTGTTACAAAAGGTGCAAGTGGGATCATGGGAATCGATCACATGATGTCTTTTTTCAGTCTCCGCAGTTAAGTTCGACTGTTGCAACTGCATGTCGAGATTATGATGATACATGATAGTACGCTTTTCACCACGTGAAGGAAGAGCATCAGGAGCTTGACAGGACTGAAGGAACTCTCAAACACGTTCAGCAGCAGCAATTTCTGTGGCAAAAGGACCAAAAGAGTGACGCTTACCTTGGTGCGGAATGATGACTTTGTACTTTTGGGTCTTCTTGGCAAATTGAACATACTGAAACTTAGAGCCACCCGGTCTCATTGAAGTAGACAGCAGGAGGCCCTCAGGCGAATGAATAGGTTTCGGCACTTGTGCTCTAATTGGATTGTTACTCTGCGAAGGCTGATCGAGGTTATCAGAGCCATCGCCAACAACATCTGGAACAGGCCGAGCTGGCAGGAACGGAGAAGGGTCAAAATCATCAGGTGGATCAATTGTGGCAGCTTGATTCCTAGCCTTAATGATATCAACCATAGCATGCTGAATTTGACTGATGAATGAGCAATCATGCGACGGGATAGGACAAGGATCTAAACCCGCCAGTATCTGTTGATGCGAAGCAGCAAATTGATTTATTTGCGCTTGAGTTAACAAGAAAATACCAGAACGTTGGGTAACCAAAGGAAGATTACGGCACTGGCTGATCTGGCGATCAGTGAGGTGATTACTTCGTATTCGATTCCAAGCTGGGCAATGCCAAAATAAACGCTCAAGCGATTCAACCTCTTTCCAACAGAAGTTGCAGACTGGGCGAGACACTTGCTTAGCGACGAACAAATGCTTTTGCGTGACCACACCGTCTGACGGTACGGCACGAAGTATACCTTTGTCATAGGGAGATAGAATGTTCTTATTCAATAAATTCACCGTAAAATCTTTGTCAACACCGTTGCGCAAGCCACGCAAATTCTTTCTGGAATTACTTGCTTTGGACCACAACATACGGTTAGTGGCTAAACGGATTAAATGATGAAAATATGCTTCAGGAATGTCAAGAAAAGGAATGGAGATATTGTGATCACTAGACACCTGCCACGTAAAGATGAACGGATCAGTTCATACCCATCCAATAGCCTTGCAGGCAACATGTACCACAGATAATGGACCAACCATGTTGGAACGGCCATCCTTATACGCATCACGGTGCGCTGCACTATTAAGCCAGGTCTGGATCCACAGCGGACGCCAATGCATATGCTTGAGAAGTTGTTTTCTCATTTGCTTGAGTGGAACATAAATTTTGAGTTGGGACGGATCAAACATGTGACCTTTATGACAAATGGAGAGAAACGAGTCAATACTTTTATGCTTGCCTTTGGTCCACAAACAGCAAGCGATTGCATTTCTAACGCGTTGTTCAAGGCGACGATCGCATGAACCAAGTTCGAGGCCGTATGAAAACTTCGGCGCTCCTGCAGTGGAAAGAAGCAAAGCTCTGGCAGGCATGTTAAATGGACAAGTATTAACACGTTTTACGACTGTCAAAAAGGAATGAGCTCTTTTTATTAGCAACCTTATACTTGCGCGTTTTTTAGTGAAGGATAAGCTGGCACCGAGCAACTTTTCATCCGTGACCATGGGATAATCACAACTTTCAAGTTCTTTACGACCTTTGGAGGTATTGGAGAAGACCACAGTGCCGCTCGAATTCACAACTGCACCAATGGCGTTGTCAAAAGTGGTGGTAATTGCGATAGCATCCTGTACTGCTTGATAAGAAGGAGCACAAAGGTTTTTGTCATGGATGTATGCATTTGTCTGACACAGCGGGGTTTGGGGATGGTTACGGATAACCTGAACCCAAGTACTAATGATACAATTGATCCTCAGAATTGCTAAGGGACACCCCTGACATGTGCTGTTTGTGTTGGGGAATGTAGGACCAACAGCAGAACCAATTTTGAATCTCCGGAGAATGTTCTTGTTGAACGCCATCATTGCGTGGAGAACTGAAACAGGCATACCAAGATCACGAAGAATGCCACTTTCAATGGCCCAGGCCACCTGATCAAAACATTTGCGGTAGTCGAATTATAAACCATATTTAGGGTGATTTGAAAAATTGGAATTTTCGATTTCAAGCGCCGTTTGAAAATAAGCATCAGCTGTTTCACGGCCAGCGACGCCGCCTTTGAGTTCTTCAGGGCACCAAGACAGGTCCCACGGCTGAAGGTGCTTCCATCGCAACTTTGCCCAAATGCGATACAAATGGGAAGCCAAGGAAATGGGGCGGATGTCAAGAAGTGAGTCACCTGTAGGTTTCTGGAGCGTGGCAACAGGCACCTCCAACAAGGTACTAGGCCATGTTGCAGTGCTTTCCACAAGTTCATATAACTGGACTAAATATTGAATAAAAAACTTACCAAGCGATTGCAGCTCTTCGATTTTCCAAGCATCAACACCAGGGCTGGAAGGCTTCAAGTCAGCGATCAACGCAAAAAGTTCATCAGCCGAGATGGATGGGAGATTAACTGGATTCTGAGCATCAAAGGTGCGATTAACTGGTAAAGCCATTGGAAAAGCGGCGCAAAAATCATCATAACTGGGTGAAGGAACGTTAATATATTTGTTGAAAATAGGACTCCATGCCTCAATCAATAATTGGTGAAGATCAGCATACTTAGTGGCAAACTCATATTGCGCAGTTTTGAAACAGGGCGGATAAAATGGCGGTTGATCACGCACCCATGTATAGGTTTGTTTTCTGTTGGTGTTCCAGTCTTGGATCAATTTCTCTTTGAAAGTTTGGAGCCTCTGCTGGCACACAACTTGCTGTTCTTGGTTGATACTTTGTAGTTGTACGTCTTGAACGCTGCCGGCCGTAACCTAACCAAGGGTTCAACCGTCAGCACTTGACACGCAAGGCGGGCGAGAGCCCGGGGAGTCAGGACTGGCCCTGACAAACATGATTGTGTGACACAGAGATCACTTCAGATAAAAAGGTAGCGGGGCTACCATCGCAGGGAGTCCACAATGCAGCAGCCATGAAATACATCACAGTTAGAGAACATAGGCATCCATCCACCATGTCAGCAGCTGTACCGATATTCATGAAGGCAGAGAGCAACACTCGATTGACTGCTCGCTGGAGTAGAGCAAAAGGAAGCAACAAACCTGGAGGAGGCTTACAGAAGGATGGCTGTAGACCTCACGTGGTTTCACAATTGCAAAGGTAGGCCCCACAAAGTAGCATCGTCGAAAGAATAGATCTACAGCTTGTAGAACTAAGGTACGTAAGCAGTAGCACATCGCCAGACTGTAAAGCTTCCTGCTGAAGTCATACGCTGAGCCAAAGCCATTGAAGAGCTTGTACTGTACAAACCGAGGGCCGCGCTGATCAACATTGCACACTCAGCACCAAGGTGGTCAAAATTGTAGCTCACAGAGAGCCAAAGAGTGAATCCAGCAAAAGTTCCCAAGAACTGGTAGGCGAAGGTCATTCCGTAAAATAACTTGAGAAAAGGGACAAAGTTTGCCACCACAAATCACCACAGTCAGAAAAGCATGACTAGCAATAGCGTAATCGGCGTACGCCCCTGATGCAGTCAAACCCGACGACGGGCAAAGGCAGTGTAGGAAAGAGCCCAGAATGCCAGATCCAAATCGAAAGCAGCACCAGCAAGGAGCAGCTGCCTGGTTTGCCCCCAGGACGCAAGAAAGCGCAACAGGAGCTCTTTGTGGTGGCGCACAAACTGTACAAAGTCAAGGTTGGTAAAGAAAAAATTCACCAGTCGTAGTGCAGACGGTCTTCAAAAACGTAGGCAAAGGTCTTTCCAAAGTTGTTCAGGAGAACGTCTGGTACAAAATTTCACTTGTGGGACTGGGACACACATCGGCACTATACATCAAGGCGATGCAAATCAGTCAAGGACATCGATCATTTCCAAAGCAACTGCCTGGTTCCAAACCAGGACACGAGAGAGTGCAGCAGCTGAAAGGCCAATGATCAAAATGCTCTGTACAAAGGACCGGGAGCATCTCAAAAATAGCGATAGCTTTGTCGCCAAAGAAGTCAGTGTCCCACAGAGTATCGCACAAAATCAAAACAATGAACAAATGGCCAGGAACCAAATCATTGACATACCGTTGCCATTGGCAGCATGTTGGAGTCTAGCGCGGGTTTTGCTGAGCAAATGCCACTGGTAGGCACTTGGGTAGCACACTGTGGCATCGTCAGCGTGAACAGCCCCTTCCTTCTTGTCGGTGATGCCAGCCATGGATGGGATATCCATGAGGGGCCTGGTTGATACTTTGTAGTTGGCCCAGTCCCCCCACGCGCTTCCGGTCAAGCCATCTTCGAAAAATATTCGATTGTCGAGGAAGGAGCTCAGGCCGGAGGCCACCTTGAAGAGCGCGAAAGAAAAGCGACCACAGCGCAGGACCCTCACCGTCATGGGGTCCACGTGCTCTGACACACCTGTGCGCGCCAGAGTTGCTCCGCTGCAGTGAAAAATGAACAAAATGGTATCAAAAGAAAGAGCAATCTGACAGGACCACTCCCTAATCGTAGTTCTGGAAAACCATGTAGTAGGCGCCTGGAGCCAAATCATCTCAGCGACGAGTTGCGAGGGAACGAAGATCCTGCCAAGCCTGCTTCTGGACAGCAGATTGAGCCCACCTCTGAGGCTCCACTCTGACGCCCTCCAACTTGACCTGTGAACAAAGAATGTCCCAGCTCTTGCGAAATGATTCACTGGACATGACGCGCAAGGAAACCTCAAAGACCCAAGCACGGCCCTCTTTTGGCTGACTGTAGCGAAGGCGAAAATTGCTGACCCAACGAAGTAGGTCGTCCACATCCATGGCCTGGAAGTCCTTGACGGCTGCCAATGGCACTGGGGAACTTTCCAAATCCTTAGCCAACGAATCAAGGAAGGTGCTGAGCAGAAGAACGCGCTTTTTTAGAGGATGTGGAACAAAAGCTTGTCCACGGATCCACTCAGGTTTCGTGTCCATCCAGTCTTGCAAAGCCTTTTGCATAGTCTCCTTGTACGCCGTGCCACTGAGCAGAACCACAATGTTCGTTGCCGAAACCGCATTCTCCACCTTGTCTGCCAGAGAAGTTCCCAAGCGAAGAGAGCGCTCCAAAAGCGCAGACAAATCATCTGGAGCACCTGGAATAACACTGGAAGCCGCGTCAGTGCCACGACGTCTCTTGTTGGAGGTTGACTCAGAAGCAGTGGCTTCCTTTGCTTTTGCCAAGGACTCAGCAAGAGTAGGCATTCTACAAAGAAAACTGGTGGCTTTGAGGCGCGAAATGTCTGCGAGGTTGGAAAAATGTTGCACAAGACAAACTAATTCACGCATACTGCTCGAGCTGTTGAAGGAGACAAGTTACCGCTATTCCAAGTCATGAAATTGATGAAGATTTAACGCAAGTCCAAATAATGTCCTCCGTTTGGCACAAGTGGTTGAATGGCACCCCGCCGCCTTGGCATGGAGGAATTTGTACCACAGTGCGGACACGAGTGAGTACCATGCTGTGATCTCCACTGTGTAGCACGAACTCGAAAAAGCCAAGAGTTGGGCATCTGCAGACACCCCAGGACATGATTATTACGCTTGACACGATCTGCAAAATGTTGTACACAATAAGGACATTTCAAAGGATGCCAATTGTGAGGAATTGCGGGAGCAGGAAGATCTGCCACAGTCATCTATCTGCTGCCGCGGGTGCGTTTCTCAAATCCCCTGACCACTGTTTCTGGCTCAAAGTTGCAGGAATCAACATGTAAACAAGGACCACTGCCACACCTGTAGGAACTGCTTGACGTGTAACCTGCCGATCCGACTGTCCACGGCGTGACACTGCTTCACAACTGTGCTGTTGCTGGCGCCGCTCATCTGCGGTCAAATGGAACACGCCTGCACACGTATTCTCATAGCTTTTAATGTGCAGATTTTGGAGCAGCCCTCCAAGCCGCACCGATATCGCCCATCTGGCAACCGATGGCAACCCAGTTCGTTGTAAGCACGGTTGGCAGCTGCCTGCAACCTGGCTTCCCTGGCCACGTTTTTGCGTCGCTCTGCCCAAGAATCCTCGCGCATCTTCTGCTTGGAGTGGAGAAGCCATTTTTGCAACAGCTGTGCCCAAACTTTGCCATGGTCTTGACAAGCAATATTCACCCATTCTGTAGGCCAATCGTGTTTGTCAACATCTGTAAGAGCCATAACCTCACAAATTCTTTTCCAATATTCCGCACGAGTGGGAGCATACTTAGCCTTAGCTGGTATGGTAGACTCATTCATGTTGAAGCCAAGCAAACAAAATCTGCCGTTCAGGACGCGAAGAAGGAAGACGAGCAAGATGTCCCAAGTAATACGCAACTGATTCTGCGCAATGTAAATATTGATAGCGCAAAGCCCCACAGCTTCTAGCAAGTCCACGGCGGTCCGCTGCTGGTCATGCATGTCAGAGAGACGTACCTGTAATACGCCTCGAACCACACCATTCAAGAAAACCTGCCAAGTCTTCACGGTCTTGCGATGGACGGCACGCGTCTCAGCGCTTTAAAGTGAGCGAACCACTGCTGCTTCTACTAAACGCCCCATCAACTTGCGCGGAATTCCATAACGAGGCAATGGTTGATGCAATTTGCACCACACGCGCTTGGCCGATGTCAAGCGCTCTTTGTCATCGATCGCGTAGAGACCAGAAGGTTCAAGCCAACCACCCAACAATCTA
The DNA here is from genome assembly GCA_009767595.1 of Symbiodinium kawagutii. Lineage (NCBI taxonomy): Eukaryota > Dinophyceae > Suessiales > Symbiodiniaceae > Symbiodinium > Symbiodinium kawagutii. The sequence continues at coordinate 90,856 of VSDK01023042.1, forward strand.
GCTTTGGAGTCGAAGCCTGCGGGCCCATTGTCTGAAGGGCCTACCCGAATTCGTTTTGTTTCGGACGCTTTGAGCTCCTCTTGCCCAAGCAGACAAAGTGTTGTCAAGTAGTTGCTCCAAAGGTTTACGCACACTTTCTCGACAAAGCAAACTGGTGTCCTCTGCAAAAGTGATATCAAGAAGCGACTGACTGTGCGTAGAAGGTCTTTGAGCTGGATTGTACTTACGCTTATGAAAAAGTCTATCATAATCATATTGTAATGTCACAGGAGAAGTCCCGTGGGCCTCAAGCAACGAAAAACCCCCGCTGTCGAAAATGTTGCACGCACGCATCATGAAAAATGCACCCAGGCGAAGAACAGCATCCTTCTCGGAATCCGCGAGCAGTTTGTAGGTGTCACCCAACCCTTGTTTGGACATGACCTGGTAGATGGCGCCATCGTGAAGCCCACGAAGTACGTTGATGAATGCAGCTGGCACGCCCAATTTTGCGAACAAAGTGCAAGCTCCTTCCCGATCAACTGACGGGAATGCTTTGCGTATGTCGAACATGACTGCAGTCAAATGGTCATGAGAGGCATCCTCATCATCTGCCAAGTGTGGAGAAAAAGCAGCTTCAGCAGCGAGTTCAAAGGTGCGACGCACCACAAACAGCGCGTCCACGACACTGCGGTATTTCCGATTTCCCCATTGAAATTCTGAAAACAAATTCCTTTCTTCAGCGAAACGAAACAATCTAATAGCAACAACCTTACCCAGCAATCTCGACATCATAGACAATAAAATAATACATCGATAATTGTCAAGCGAGTTCTTGTCCCCGGACTTAAAAAGCATGACCCCTAGTCCTGTTGTCAACAGAGCATCCCAACTATTGCTGTCTGAAGTCCAAAGATGACAAAGAAGACGATACAACTGCTCCTGCGGACGTTCTCCAGAAGAGCGAAGCATTATAGCTGTAACTGCATCTTTGCCCGGCGAGGATTCCCGCAGGGCAGCCCATTAATGCCTTGCGAAACTCTACACGACTAGGAAGATGTCCGAGAGACTCATCAACTGGTTTCTGCTCAACTTGGTCACGTACAGTGTTGACGACGTGAGGGCGATGACCAACAGAGACCTCATTATGTTCCTTCATTTTTGCACAAACCTTGTTCAGAAAAATTGACGTTTCGGAGACCCAGCCGACGAAGAGTAGAATAAAAGCCACCCATATCACCGTGATCTAAATGCTTGTGGAGGTCTTCGATCATAGCCTTGATGTACCGACAGCGACATCGTTTTGCAAAATCTTTCCGTTTTCTCTTTGCGAGCTTGTGCTGTTGAAGTGCGTCTGCCTGAGCTGAAGTAAACTGTGTACACCTGACAGTTTCCCAACTAGCCCGGACCTGTGCATCCAGTTCAGCAAGACGTTGTTTGTCACCAGGCGTGTACGGACCTGAGGACTGAGCATCCTTGGTAGAACCTGCAACTGCAATGCGCGCAATGAATGATGGAGATGCTGAACGTTGTCATCCAAAAGATCAAGGTGAACACCTTCCTGCGATTCAAACTGGAAGGCTGTCAATCTGCGAAGATTTATTTTGTTGGCATACTGCAACAAAGTCGACAATGGGCCACTTGAAGCGCAATGTTGAAACAAGTTAAAATGGTCTATGACAAGTTGTTGCAAATCATCTCTTTTACGCAGCAAACGGGAGACAAGTGTAAAAGCGCGGTATACTGCCGCAGCGAAAGGATGCAACCTGTGCACAGCGATGATGCGTGTGGCCGTAGTGGCCCGACATCGGAGCCAACTTTTACCTTTCCACAAAAAGTAAACAACAGCACTGCGTAATGATTCGAAAAGGCTTTTGGAAAGCTGAACAATTTCACTGCCAAATAACGCCACTGGAAAAATTGCTTCTGCCATGCGAACGCGGTGATTAAATCGCACAGGAGCAAAACGAATCTTGTGTAGCTTTTCAATAGCACTTTCCACTCTATTGTTTCGAGGTTGAAGGTCAAGTTGACCGAGAGTGGCGACCACGGAACCAACAAGCTTAAATGAATTTCTAGATTTAAGTTGAAAATGCGCAGGTAGCGCCTCCATACTTTGCTTGATTAATGCAATCAATTCACTTTTATTTACAAAGAAAAAGGACTTGCCACAGTGGGTAACCAACCCAGTGATGTCATCAATTTGCAAAGACCGCTGCCATGACTTCGTGATAGCGAAGGCAACCATGTTCGGTTCAGTCGATTTTGCGAAAAAATTTGAATCGTCAAGAAAACTGCTAGTAGTGATTGCTTGGTCTTGATGCACGTCGCCCTTCATGAATTTAGTCCATGTAGCCACGAACGCAAGGGCAACCTGTAAGCTGAAACTGTCACCTTGCGCGAATCCACGGCGCTTTGAAAAGGCCTGACTGGCGGTAGCTTTCCCAAATGTATACCGACGTTGCAGGCTGCGATAAAAAATTCCTAGCAGCAGTCAGAATGGCTGCACATCGGTCACAAAACGACGATTGCAACATCGGGTAACAGCCAAATCAATTAGCCCAGGAGTACGCCAAGGTCGGTGCCACCAACTGGCTGCGCGTTGTAGATCATGCTGGAAAAAGGCGTTCAAAATAGTAAGTTCACGCGCTACTGCACACAGTAACAGTTCCAGACCATTGCCAGGACCCAGGCGAAAAGGGCCCAACACAGGATCCGGAAAATCACCAGCAGAACGGGACCCAACACGAAAATTGAAATCACCCACAGCGAAATCAACTTCACGAGCAGGGAGGCCAACGAAAAGGCGAGTAAAGCCATGCCAGAACTGTTCCTTGACCTGGGGCAAACGTTGCATTGTAGGACCATAAACCGACACGAGATGCCACAAGCCCTCGCGACCATCGAGGGACAAAGAGATGCGAAGCAACCTTCCACTGGAGACATGCTCTGCACGAGAACCACCAAGTCTCCAAGCAGCACTTGCAGCAGGCGAAACTATAAAAGCAACACCACCAAGAGCACCATCGCCAGGACCTCCCGAATAGATCAAAGAAAAACCACCGCCAATATCGATTGATCCAGAGTGCGGCAATCGAACTTCACTAAGAGCCAAAGCATAAAGATGATGGGTCTGCATACGCAACTTAAGCATTTCCCTTCGTCCCCCTCCGAGACCAAAAGTCCATCAGGGCCAACGTCAAAAGAGCTCCGTAAACTGCAGACATTGAAAAAACCAATGTGGCAACTGCTAAGCAAGGATCTTCGCGGGATAGAACGTCCCTGGTTTCTCACATGTCTGACTTTCAGTTTGGCAAGGCCACAGAGAGCTTCGCTGCGAAACTTCATTCGTGGATCAGAATGTTCGAAAAGACGGTTCGTAAACTGCAAAGAGACTCACATGATGGGCAACAAAGAGCACAAACCATGAACAAGCTTACAGCAGGGCGCTGGCCGACTGCAAATTGTCACCACACCCTCAGGGAAAGGACGAGCAAACAAGAGATTGCTAAGGTCCCAGCTGAGTTCGTTGGCTGCGTCCTGCTAGGGCTTCCCGCACCCATTTGCCGAGAGCAACACATGTCCAGCTGGGACCACCGGACTGTCTTCACAATCAGAAGGTTGGTCTCGTTACCCCCGGGCACCACGAGGAGGCGCAGGTACGATTTGCCCGGGACCCCATTGTTGACGACGACGACGAAAAGCTCCACGCCCACAAATGAGCATTGAGCGCCAAAAGGAAAAAAGCAACATACTTCTCGAGATTGCACTGCTCTACACAGTCCCGAGCGGCAGGTTGCTGAGTGGCGCTGAAGCAAAAAGCATGAGGCTGAACAAAACTCCAGCTGTCGATGGCACAGATCCGGGCAAAAAAGAATCTCAGGCCACACAGGCCACGCAGAAAATCAACTTGGCAAAACGTGGAAAAAAGGCTGCATGCGTGCTTGAGTGATCGATATGCTTGCTTCAAACTGCACCTTCACGTCCTTCCCCTCGCTTTTCTGGACAAGCCGCCTGGAGCCTTCTTGCCCAAACGCTCCGACTCGTAAGAGTCAAGCAGAAAGGTGATCGTTCGGAAGAAAGGTGCAGGTTGGCCGTACAATGTCGGCCTGAAGTCCAAAATGCAGTGTGTCTTCTTTGCTGTGAGCTTGGCACTACAGTGACAAACTTCTCGGGCCACGGCACTGGGGTCGTCACTGGACAGAAAGGACTCCGCAGTCTTGAAGAAGAGCGGGAGGTCTTCGGGGGATCCTTCTGCTGGAGGCCGCGACTGCGACAGCTCATGGAGGAGTACCATATGGCAACCGCCGTGGAGCAAACTCCCACGGGGTGGGGCTTGCCCGGTGCGTGGGACTTTTCCAAATCTCAACTGCAGCCATAAATTGCTGAGCCAAATGCCCTTCAGCGGGCAGCTTGTAAACTGCCGCACACTGAAGCTGAAGCAAGGAAAGCTGTTCTTCATGGGCAAGGAAGGCTTGCGTAAGCTCCAAGTTCGACAAAGGCTGTAAGCGACCACCGTTGGCTGGTCGCACAGGCTGAGTGGGCTGAGCAAAACCACCAGGACCATTGCTGCCAGCAGCGTCACTCCTGGCTTTCTTGGGTTGAGGACTGGAGGAGTACACCTGCTGCAGGAAGGCGTTGGGGATCTTCGCAGCTCCACCATCATGCACGGCCATAGCTTGAAAAACACACTACGAGGAAGCACCGTAGAGCACTGCAACTGCAAACAATGAAAACTAACTGATGTGGCCTGCAGCACGTTCTCAAAAAACATGACTGGCTTGGAGCAGGGTGGGCTTTGCCCATTGTAAAATGAGCGATGGCCTTCCTGCCATCCCAGCACCCACTGGTCTCTGCGGAAAACCGAATGAAAAAATGTAGAAAAAATTGAGCTAGCACCACATCTGAAATCACAAGTTGCTCCCTGCTAGCGCGACCTCTTTTTGTGAATCCCAAGCGCTCGGGAGTTTGGAAACGTACTCTGAACATGGAAGTTGATAAGCACCATTTACCACCACTGCGCCAGAGCCCGGTCTTCCAAGGCATTGTTCTCTTGCACGTCGCCCAAGCTGAGAGACACTGGCGAAGGCCAAACCGCACAGTCGGTCTGGGCACACATGTGTACGAGCGGCATCTGTTCGAACGGCTGGCTGCCGCGGAGGTCTCGGTTGACGAGCTGCCGCTGCTGCCTGAGGTGCTTGAGAACAATTCTGAAGATGAATGGTGTATTGTCCCTTGATCTTGCACTCCTTGTTGCAATGTTCACACTTCCAGGTATTCCGCAACACTGCATGCGCCACATTGAGATGACGCGAGAGACCTTGGTTATTGCGGCCACGATATGGACACAACGAACAAGCAAAGTTAGCCACCACAGGGCAAGCTGCACGACCGCCCAAAATGCCACGCCCGGTATGTCTGCTGATAGGAGCAATGACCACGGTGTCCACCAAACGGTGCGATGCCTGACGATCTTGCGCTGTACGAGACCAAAGTGGTGGTGAAGGAAGACTTGTAGCTGCCAAAATGGCCTTCACTCGACCTGTGTAGTGATGGCTAAAAGCCCCTGGTTCGGTTGCTGCAGGAACACGGCGATGAGACAATGTACCAAATAATACTGCATGCGCAGGACGTTCTGGAGAGCAGCGAGCGACATGGCCGACCCATTGTAAACAGCGACGAGCCAACAACGTGAAGATGCTAGGAACACCCAGTCGAGTCAAGAGAGTTGCGTTGTCCAAATGGCGATCCCGCAAGTCGAGGAAACGGAGTCTCAATGCCCTGCCAACGAAGGTCATCCAGGTTGCATGTAGTCGACGCTGTAAAGAGCTCGGCAAGATCCAGGTTTCAGACCCGTATAGCAAAACAGGCGCCACTGAAGCCATCAGAAGTCGTCCCTTGGCGCGAATGGAAACCTCCCGAGAACGCCAAATGTGCCTCATTTTGCCAAAGGCCGCAAAAGCCAGACTGATGCGTCTGGACACATCAGCCACAACTCCTCCAGCGCGATCTGTCGCTAAAGTGTTCCAAGGTAGCGAAACTCAAGTTTTGGAAATAAGTGTGTTGTGAATGCGCAATACCCGAATGCCAGGGAGCGGCGCCAGGTCTGTAGTTGGCGTAGAGGAAAGCACCTCCATCCACTCAATTTTTTCGGCATTGAGAGACCCACCTAGGCCCCGCAGGGTTGTACAAAACAAGTTGCTCATAGTGCAAAACTCATCCCACTTTGTAGACATCAAGGCTGCGTCATCTGCGAAGACCGAATCCTGAAAACGTCGATGTTCAAATCCACAAACACGAACACGCCCGGTGTCCCGGAGCGTGCCATCTTTGGTGGAACACCAAGGTACTCCAAAATCAGGCCCCAAAGCAGTAGTACACCGTCGGCGCCAAAGTTTGGGAACGAGGCTATAATATAAAAGGAAGAACACTGGGCCCTCAATGCTCCCTTGGCGGACACCTGTGTTCATGGGAAAAGCACGGCTGAGGCGTCCATGTCGGCCACAAACTCTAGCTTCCATACCAGTGTATAGCCTGTTCAAAAGCTGTACGACGAACTGCGGGACTCCAAGCTTCCTGGACAACAACTCCCATAAAAAGGTCCTGTTAACACCATCAAATGCCTTGCTAAGGTCCACAAAAAGTATGAAGAGCGAAGGAGTGGAATCTGCTGTAGGACGTGAACTCATCCAGTCATGAAAAATGCGGCGCAGCAAGAAAAAACCATCCGTACAACTATGACCTGTGCGGTATCCACATTCTGTAGGATGACATACTCCCGCAGCCAGTGTAGCCAAACGATCTGTCAGCAATCGGGAAACCACTTTGCTAAGAACATCGAGCAGTACCACCCCACGAGAATTGTCAAGGTTCGCCACATCACCTTTGCCCTTCCAAATACTGCACAACAGCGACTGGCGCCAAGTAGTCAGGTCAATGTCCTCCCCCTGCCAGCAACGAGTGATCAAGGAACAAAAAGTATCCAAAACCTGAGCTCCTGCTTCGGAACCATCACCATGAAGAGCATGCTATAATTCAGCGTGGACCCCAGAAAGATCCGGCGCCTTACCTGTAGCAAGGCGACGAACAGCTTGGCGAACTTCAGCTTGGGTTGGTGGAGCCCAGGACATTTCGGCTCCCAAATGTGAAAAACCAGGCAGCTCTTCCCAAACGGCGGCAACAGGACGGTCGATGTTGAACACCTCGTGGAAAGTGGTCTGCTTTGGCTTCCAAGTCCGCCTGCGGGTCGGCTGCAAAAGGAGCCGTAGCAATACCCTGGCTGCGCAGGAGCCTACCCATCTCCTTGGTTTCTGAAAACACAAAGCGGGCATAGCGGCGGCGAGCAGCTGCCTCCAAAGTCGTGAGGCGCCCGGACCACCAGTCTTGCTTGAACTGTCGCACCTGGCGCCGGGCATCATGTCGAGCACTGCGAAGTTCTGCTAGGCATGCGGCTGAACCAGGCGCAGCACGATAGGCATCAAGAGCTGCTTGTCGACGGGCTGCTGCAGCCCGCAAACTTTGTTCATGCCCATCGCGCCAATCCCGGGGTTTGGCTGCCACTGTGCCCAACACCTGAACTCCAGCTTTGTATAAACAGTCTGACAAATTTGAAAAGGAAGGAGCAACCTGATCATGAAGGCGAGCTACTTCTGCAACATAAGCGGTCTTCACCTCGGAGCTACAAAGGGACTGCACTTGGAGACGAGGAGGCCGACAGGGACCAGTCACTTCTTAATGTAGCGACCAGGGGCGGCCCGGAGCCGCAGGATCATCAGACGATGATCAGAGCAAACTTCGGCTTGAGGTAGTGCATGTGTGTCCATCGCGAAACAAAAATCAGACAGGCGCCCCAATGCATAGTCGATCATACCGAGACTGCCCCAACGTCGATGGACCCAAGTAGTGAGCTGATCATCTGTGTGCTGAAACCAAGTGTTGAGCACCTTCATGCCTTCGTCGCTGCAAAAATTCAATAGGCGTGTACCATTCGGATTCAAAGAGCCCACCCCGTAAGGTCCTTGAACGCCTTCCAAGGCTGCAGAAGGTGTAGTCTCGGTATTGCGACCAACACGGCTGTTGAAGTCACCAAGAATCCAGCTAGGCTCTCGAACTGGAAAAGACTGCCAGATGCGTCGAACATCCTGCCACAATTGGTCCTGGTCAGCGTCTGGGCGCTGAAGTGTAGGACCATAAACGGAAACCAGATTCCAACGTCCTTCATCATGAGCAAAGTGAAATGCGCAAAACACATCCTGAAGGCACACCTCGAGCTCTGGACCCATCCGCCCGCCAAGCTGAAACTGCTGAAGGTGAGAGGATCCAACCACATCCCCCCCAGCATCCATCATCAGGAGCGCCCGGATACACAAGAAGAAAACCGTTGCCCAAGTCCAACTTCACCTGCACCCCTTAAGCGGAGTTCAGAAACAGCAAGTGCATAGAGGGAGAAGTCCCGCATCCTGGATTTCAAGTTCTCGATCTCTGCAAAACCAGTTACATACAAGTTGCCATCGGTATTAACATCAAAAGCACGTCTCAGCCCTGCAACATTAAGGTAGCCAAGTTGACAACGGGAAAAAAATGTTTATAATGTGGATCTGAACCATATAGCGCTCGATAACCTTGTCTTCGCTGCAGCACTCAAAGCACGACAACGGAACGTCCTTCGTGAGCATCGGTCATAAAGCACGTCGGTCGGCTCGAACGTAAACTCTCACATGATTGGCACTAGTGCAAAAATATGTACACGAAGAAAGTCACCCTGCAAAGATGCCCTCCTCGGTCACCGAGTAAATATGGATCCAGCGAACCTGCAGAGGTGCAGGTTGAAGCCGAAAGCAGTGATCCCCCGGCCGCAGTCTGCCAGGAGGCCCTACCGCCCTCCATTGGCCTCCAACCACAATTCGCGCGGAGTGTGGCTCCCTGCTGTTGCTCTCAAGAAGTAGGTATAGTGGGAGTTCACCCCAGCACCACATTGAGGTCGCAGATCTGACTTTGCTGGGGAACCCATTGTTGACGACGACGACGACGGCGTCGCTCCCGTAGGAGCATGCCGCGCCAGCCATGCCAAAAAGCAAAGACGTACTCAGCAAAAATGAAAAAGGCGGTGGCAAAAAGGAGCTCCCTTCAGGAGCCCAGCAGCAAAAATAGTGAAGCGGTCAAAAGTGTGGCCTCAAGCAGGTACTCAGCCTCAAGAAGTACGTACGCGAAGCCTGAAAAACTGTGTTGATCCACCCAAGTAACAGCTGTCAGCAAAAAGGCGGTTCCAACGGCACTTAATTAGCAAAGACTCTTCCACCAAGTCAGCTTTCAAGAGGGGACGCCGCGCACCTTGCGGGCCCACCCAGGGACAGGCTTCGCTCCAAGGACTTCGCATCCCATGGAACACAGGCACATCCGGATCCAAGGAAACAGAGGATACAAAGTAGAGGAACTGTTCAATCTGATTTCCAAGATGATGTGCGTGTCCTTTGCGTTCCTTCTGGCGCTGCGTGCGCCACTTCAGCGGCAACCAACGCCGGCTGTTTCTGTTCCAAAAGGTTGCGGATCTGTGTGACAGCCAACTCATTCTTCAAGGCCGCCGTGTCATTCACATGAGTGATGATCAGGTCAAAGAGGACAGTAGCCGTAGCGGCGCCACAAGACCCAAAAGGATGCGCCTTCCCCTTGGCGCGCTGCTTCTGCCAGGCTTGCACAGCCTGTTGCAAGGCGCCCGCCAGGTCCGACTCAATCTGAATCCTGATGGCAAGCGTCAAAGCCGCGTGGAGCTGCCTCAAGTCCTGGTCATGCTGTAAAAGGATTTCGTAACTTCAGGAGAGGACAACACACCACCGGCAGTGGCGGAGCCACCAAACATGGTCTGGTCACTGCGAGGTCGTTTATGGTCAGGAGAGAACACGGCGGCTTGCTGGGTCTCCCTCAAAGTAGTCAGGATATCAGCCATGGTGCAGCCACAAGGTGAAGTATGCAGGAAGCGGCGGTCAAACCAAAATGCTACGGTCACATAGTGGAGAAAAGCTCAGCGAAGTAACAAACAAACTGCCTGCTCCCGGTCGTCAAGACTGGTCTGACTGAACTTCGGGCGGCTCTGGTGTACTTGTAGTCACCAGAACTTCCGAAGCCTACATACCTCTCTACACAAGGGAAACAAGCCTGAAAACCTGAAAACCACGGTGTAGAGAAGCCAGCACAGTTTTAATGTTGTCTAGTGGTATGTATTCCCAAAGCAGCCTTAGTGTTGAACCATCGGTCACATTGCGCACAACGGAGTTGCCAAACACCATCTCGAAGAGAAGCCCCAGAACGCGGCCGCGCCAAACACTGATCCCGCTTGCGCTTATTCAAAGCTGAGAGAGTCAAGAAGGTCATACCACAGTGAACGTCCGGGCAAACATGTGGGCGGGCACCTGCAGATCGAGCGCCAGCTCGAGCGGGCTGTTCTGCGTCAGCGTTGTCTCCACATCTCTTCAAGTGCTTGGTCAAACTGGCCTTGTAATCAAATGCAGCATTGCAAAAATTACAAGTGAAGGTTTTGGTGACAGTGTGCTTGTCGGCAATGCGCCGGTGAAGCCCCTGCAAGTTGCGAGCCACAAAAGTACAACCAGTTAGGGCAGCGAAAGTCCACAGGCGCCGCCTTAGCAGCAGCACCGCGTCGTTGAGGTTGAAGAAGATGACGATCAGCCCGTTCTGTATTGCGAGTTTGTGGAGCAATGGCGAAGTGAGATGCGCAAAACACATCCTGAAGGCACACCTCGAGCTCTGGACCCATCCGCCCGCCAAGCTGACACTGCTGAAGGTGAGAGGGTCCAACCACATCCCCCCCAGCATCCATCATCAGGAGCGCCCGGATACACAAGAAGAAAACCGTTGCCCAAGTCCACTTCACCTGCACCCCTTAAGCGGAGTTCAGAAACAGCAAGTGCATAGAGGGAGAAGTCCCGCATCCTGGATTTCAAGTTCTCGATCTCTGCAAAACCAGTTGCATACAAGTTGCCATCGGTATTAACATCAAAAGCACGTCTCAGCCCTGCAACATTAAGGTAGCCAAGTTGACAACGGGAAAAAAGATGTCTATAATGTGGATCTGAACCATATAGCGCTCGATAACCTTGTCTATTCCGCTTCGCTGCAGCACTCAAAGCACGACAACGGAACGTCATTCGTGAGCATCGGTCATAAAGCACGTCGGTCGGCTCGAACGTAAACTCTCACATGATTGGCACTAGTGCAAAAATATGTACACGAAGAAAGTCACCCTGCAAAGATGCCCTCCTCGGTCACCGAGTAAATATATGGATCCAGCGAACCTGCAGAGGCGCAGGTTGAAGCCGAATGCAGTGATCCCCCGGCCGCAGTCTGCCAGGAGGCCCTACCGCCCTCCATTGGCCTCCAACCACAATTCGCGCGGAGTGTGGCTCCCTGCTGTTGCTCTCAAGAAGTAGGTAGTGGGAGTTCACCCCAGCACCACATTGAGGTCGCAGATCTAACTTTGCTGGGGAACCCATTGTTGCCAGCATCGAGATGCGACCACGCTTACTTCTGCTTGTCCTCCGGGGAGGTGTCCCACACCCACTCGCAGGGCATCTGACAAACACGAAGTTCGCACTGTAGCGAACGCACACGAAGTCTCAGTTCAGGCTGAACTGAGGTGAGAGATGTTCTTGCTTCGAAGAACTCTGAGTTGAGCCTGGTTGGTCAGGACAGCAACGTGAATCGATCATGCACAATCATCACTAAAGGCAAAGGGACTGATCACAAAGGACACCGTATATCACAGCGCTAGAGGAACAAGAATTTACAAGTTATTGAGGCTAATCAAAGACTTTGGCATCAACCTGCTTGGCTGCAGGTCTCTCGCAGGAAACGGCGGATTCGCTTCCATCCTTCCCATGTTTGTTGACGACCACACAAGGCACAACTAGGTATCTCGTTGGCATCTGTAGGTATGGATAGTTCATGTTGAGAAGTGCGAGTTGCACTGTGTTCCTGAGCAATCTTGCGTCGCTGCGACAAAACTATACTGATTCTTTGTCTGCCAGGCAAAACTTTGTCCTGGTCAGCGGTTCCACCACAGCTATCGTTTAACATTCTTGAAAGGTTCGAAGAGGTTTTTGAACACCTCTGGCATGTAAATTTATTATCTGTTTTTTCCAAGGCAAGGAGATGTTTGCCGAGTGTTTCAGCTTGCCGATTATTCAAAAAGATTTTTTCCAATCTGCGCCGGTCTCTCCAATGATGGGCCGACTGCAACGTGGTCTGTTCTGCTGCTGACCACTGCACAGCAACGGTTGTGGCTTTGTGTGATTTGACACGTCACCGTTCTTTCTGATCATGATAATGCGCAGGAGCAGGTTGCTTACCTGTTAATCTTTTCTTTCTGAATAAAGCTTTGGAGGAGCATGAATCAACTGCACAAAAGAACTTCGGCACTTGATGGTGACGCAGTTGCCTGACGATTGGACAATTGCAAGAAGTTGTTGACGCACAAACGAAGGACACCTGAGTTTTGGACGCTGCGATAGTCCAGTCATTCTTTGAAACCCCAAAGTGGTGAGGGAATCGCAATGCTCAAGAAATTCTGCAGGGCAGAGTTTATGTTGGCAAATGGCGGCCATTCGCTTACTAGCTTTTTGAAAGAAAGAGGCTATACTAGCAATAGTCAACTTATCCGAGGTTTGGTCAGGCATATGAAGAGGACTATGAGTGCATGCATGGAAGTCAAGGGCTAACTCGAACCATGAGATGGTCCTATTGTTTTGAGGGTTAGACGGCCATTGAAGGTTGGACCAAAACCAATGAAGGGGCTGAAAGACACCCAAGCCAAACAACCACTCACATGATTGGCACTAGTGCAAAAATATGTACACGAAGAAAGTCACCCTGCAAAGATGCCCTCCTCGGTCACCGAGTAAATATATGGATCCAGCGAACCTGCAGAGGTGCAGGTTGAAGCCGAAAGCAGTGATCCCCCGGCCGCAGTCTGCCAGGAGGCCCTACCGCCCTCCATTGGCCTCCAACCACAATTCGCGCGGAGTGTGGCTCCCCGCTGTTGCTCTCAAGAAGTAGGTAGTGGGAGTTCACCCCAGCACCACATTGAGGTCGCAGATCTAACTTTGCTGGGGAACCCATTGTTGACGACGACGACGAAGAGCACTTCGCCCACAAGTTGAGCATAGTGCGCCAAAAAGGTTGTCAAATGTTGCAAAAAGGATGCAAAAAGGACTGCTGCCAACGAAGTTGCTAAGCTCCGATACTCCCCCGATAGCTGCAGCCAAAAAACAGATGGGGACCCTTGAGGTCCGAAAATCCAGCGAAAGTGGGAACTTCTGAGACCAAAATCTAGGAAATCAGAATCTCTGAAGTCAACCGGCAAAAAGGGTGCGGTCGGTCACACCAGCAGTGAAACTTCGCTGTCCATGCTTCACATGGCGCGTGCCCGGCGCGCCCATGATGGCGGCGCTTTGGGTCCCAGCAATTCTCCTCCTGCTTTAATCAAACACATACGCATCCATGGGAAAACACCATAAAGTGTGGACGCATTGCGCAAACGGAGCTCGAGGATGAAATGTGTTTCCTTGGAAGTCAAACGGCATGAGCAATGTGAAATCTCCTGGGCAACCAAAGAAGGCTGCTGCAGGTCAAGCAGGTGGCGAATCATCTGCACAGCTTGGTCATTTTTGCACTTGGGATTCTCCGTCGCCATCTTGCACAGACTGTCCATCAAGATGGTGGCCACTGCCGTGCTGCAGCTGCCAAAAGGGTGCGGTTTGCCTTTCTGGTGTTGCTTTTGCCAAACTCTCACACCTTGGCGCAGCGTCTTTCCAAGCTCATTGTCCACTGGGAGTTTCACAGCCACGGTCAGCGCAGCATGCAACTGTCTGATATCCATGTCATGCTGGAGAAGCACCCTTGTCATCTCAGCTGTGCTCAGGTTCCCTTGAGGAAGATAAGCACTACGAGCATCTGTACTGCGCGCCTTCTTGTGTTCGGGAGAAGAAGCAGCCATGTTCTGGTCATCTTTCACTGCAGTGAGGATATCAGCCATTGCAACTGTGCTTAGCAAAGGACCGCGAAGAGGAAAAAAACTGAAACCAAAATGCTGCAGAAATATGGGTACATGGTCAGCTGTCTGCACCTGATCGTCAGAGGATCAGTCCGGCTGAACCTCGGGCGGCCACAGTAGCTTGTAGCGACTGTGACTTCCAAGGCCTTCGCACTCTTCAAGAAATGGTCCAAGCGAATCAAGTTGATGAAGAGCCAGCACAGCTCTCTGGAAAAACCCTTGTTAAAACTTCGAAGCTTGTTGTGTGGAAAACAACGATGCAAAATGTGAAAGCTCAATGAGACAATTTCTTATGGAGACTCAAGGCTTCGGCGTTGTCAAACTTACGGTGGCACTGAGAACAAGGAAGGCGATAGCGACCATTTTCAACCACTGCACCAGAGCCTGCTCTACCGAGACATTGTTCTCGACGATGCCGTCCCAACTGTGCGCCACTGGTAAAACGAAGTCCGCATATTGCGTCAGAACAAGCAAAAGGTCTGGCCCAGGTTGTGAAGCGTACCGTCCCGGAGCTGCTCGTAACTTCAATATCATAAGGCGGTGATCCGAATCTACTTCAGCGTGCGGAACTGAGTGTGTGTCGAGCACGAAACTGAACTCACTCATACGACCGACAGCAAAATCAATCAGACCCTGGGTATGCCACCTACGATGAATCCAGGAAGTAAGAAAATTATCAGAATGTTGAAACCATGTATTCAAAATCTTTAAGCCTTCGTCACTGCAAAATTGAAGCATTCGATCGCCATTGGGATTACGCACTCCAAGACCATGAGGACCTTGCACCCCGTCCAGCGCCGGGGAAGGTGTGTGTTCAGTGACACGGCCAATTCGGGAATTGAAGTCCCCCAAAATCCAACTGGGCTCACGGCTAGGGCAAGCAGACCACATAGTTTTCAGGTCTGCCCAGAAGCTATCTTTCTCATCATCCGGTCGTTGCAGAGTTGGCCCATAAACTGAAAGAAGATTCCAGCGACCTTCATTTTTGGCTAACCGTAAGGAAATTCGCAGGATTCTCCCAGAGGATGCCCCAACTGCACGTGAGCCATCACTCCGCCAAGCTTCAGAGGCACTTGGCGATAAAATGAAGCCACAGCCACCCCAGCAGCCATCACCAGGCGAGCCCTGGTAAACCATAGTAAATCCATCTCCGATATCCACAGAACCCGATCCAGGGAGTCTCAGCTCTGAAATAGCTAGCACATAAAGAGAAAAGTCATTCATTCGAGCTTTCAAATTTTCGAGTTCAACAAAGCCTCTAACAAACAATGTACCTGCAGCACTAATGTCAAAAATCCGATGCATCCCACAAACATTCAAATATCCCAGTTGACATTTGGAAAATAGATGACGGTAATGAGGTTCCTCACCATAGGTTGCCCTGTAACTGTGTCGGTTCAGCCGCGCAGATGGCAGAAGGTGCCGGCTGCGAAACGTCATTCGTGAGCCCAAGTTACAGAGCACATCGGTCGAAGCAAATGTAAATCCTCACATGATTGGCAAGAAAGCTATCAAAAAGGAGGCATCTCGCAGCTAACGAGAGACTCCTGTCACCAGCGAACCCCAATAACCAAGAGTGCTCATGGAGAGAACTGAGTTGATGTTGGAAGTCCGTGGCCGCGTCCTGCTGGAAGGCCCCTGCACTCCCTTAGCCCAGACCAACTCACGCGTGGTCAGGGGAACCACGCCGTCGTCAACTGACAGAAAGTTGGTCTGGTTATCACCCGAGCACCACGGTGAGGTCGCAGGTCCGTCTTCGCCCGGGGAACCCATTGTTGCCAGCATCGAGTTCTGTTTGTCCTCCGGGGAGGCGTCCCACACCCACTCGCAGGGCATGTGACAACACTATGGGCCAAAGGCCCTCATAGACAGCAAAGAAGCCATCAAACTCTGAAGAAAGGTCAAGAGACCTAAGCAAGCACGGGCAAACAGGAATGCCGCAACAACGTGTCTTTGGTTAAAGACAGCATGGGATTGACAGGCAGGAAGCGGTCGCAGTGAAATCACAAGGTTGGATATCTCTGGAAAAGAGCAAGGGAGTGTTTGCATTGGGTACTAAGCCATGAAATTATGAAGGCGCAACTGTTTGATCTGAACGCAAGGTCGGCATTCGTGTTGAGTCTATGCTTCTGCTTTGCTGCATGTTTCGCGAAGAAATCTACGTATACGTTTCCATCCTTCCCAGTGTTGCTGACGATCACACAGGGAACAGCGTGGAATCTGATCAACATCGGTAGGTAAAACTAATTTATGCTGAAAAGTTCTGTGAGAATTATGCTCATTGGCAATTTTGAGGCGTTGGCTGAGGACAACACTGGTTCTTTTTGTTTGCCAGGTAAAAGTGTGTCTCGGTCGACCATGCCCCCACAACTGTCCTTCAACATTCTAGTCAGGAATTCGGAGGTTTTTGAACAATTTTTACAAACAAATTTTCCATCTTGGCGATCAAGCTCAAGGACATGTTTGCTGAGGGATTCAGCATCTCTGTTACGCAAAAGAATTTTCTCAACTCTCTGGCGATCACGCCAGTGAGCTGTTGAATCCAAAGTGAACTTTTCTTCTACGTTCCATTCCACATTCCTGGTCGCGGCTTTATGAGATTTCACCACCCGTCGTGTTGATGGTGCTTGGTAACTTGCTGGCGCGGGTTGCTTGCCTGTGAGTCTTTGCCTCGCAGCTGGATTGAAAAGTTTTGGCGGAGCATGGTGCAATTTCACAAAGGTACTGCGACTCTTAATGATGGAACAAGTCTTATGAGCCTGAAGGATGTCTAGAAGATGCTGATGCACAAATTGAGGGCGCCTCAACTTAGGACGCCGAGAAAACCCGGTCATGCGTTGGAAACCTAATGATGTGAGAGAGTCACAATGTTCGATAAACTCGGCTGGGCACAGCGTACCTTTGCAAATTACTGCCATGCGTTTGCTGGCTCTCATGAAAAAGGAAGCTATGCTGAAAATAGTCAAACTGCTAGTATTTTGATCAGGCATATGTAATGGAGAATGAGTACAAGCGTGAAAATCTAAAGCTAATTCGAACCAAGTAATAGTTTCGCGGTTATCTGATTCCTGCCGCCATAAAAGACTGCTCCAAAACCAGCGCACGGGATGGAACACGTTCAAACCGAACAGCCATTCACCTCCTTTGCTGTATCGTCTCCAATTTGAAGGAATGGTTCCTTGGAAGAAAACATGGCCTGAAAAATCAAGATCAAAATTCCATGGGTAAGAAGGGTATAAAGAGCACAGGTCACTGCCACTGTCACAGTGAGCAGGGATTTCGTCTTCACTGCGTTGTTCAGTTAGAGGATCGACTTCTTCTTCTTCTTCTATGTCACACGGCGTATCAGTTGGTCGCACGCCAGTTTGTGTTTTTGCTTTGTCACGAGCCTGCGTGACAGCAATCAAAGTTCTTTGAAGGTCATCAGCGAAGGCACAAGCCTCCTCGAAGGAACGGAAAATTCCAATTTCACAAATATTTTCAGGCAACAGTGCGCAATGCCTAGCGCAAGGCGGCAATGAGAAAATACGGTCATTCCAATTATGAAAAAATTCAGAGCGAAGTTGAGACCACGCAGGACATTTCCAGAAAAAATGATCGTGGTCTTCGATCGCATTCTGCTGACACCACTCACATTGAGGCGAAGTTACCAAACCAGCTTTGAATAGTCTCTTTCAGCGGTTCTAGTGGTTCCAGTCAAAATGTTTCTCAATGTGGCACGCTGGAATAAATTCAAATACTTATCCTTGTCTGAACTTGGAGAATTTTCACTCAAGCGCAACAGTCTGGTATTACACTGATACGAAAAGAACGGGCCTCCCACATAATCTTTTCTTGTGTGTATAGGTGAATCTTGTTGAATGACCATATGACGAATGGCTTCACGAAGATTATGTTGAAATAATCCTTTGTTGGGAGAGAGCAAGTCCAAGTCCAAATTATTGGACGTTCGAATTAGGAAAGGCTCACTCCAGTCAGCATCCAAAGATTGAACTATTGATCTGATTCTGGCAATGGGTCCAAATTTAGAAAGAGAAATATTCCAAGTTTGTTGAAATAGATCATGGAGATCTGGCCGCCGTCTGAGTAAACGACGCGCGAGATTTAGACAATGATAAATACAAGCCGGCTGCAATAACAATCGGAATGCAGGAACAATATGTGTGAACGTGATGGCAAAAGATTTGCACCAGGTGTTGCCGTTCCACAGCAAAGCGACAACTGAGCTACGAGATGCGACCATGCTTATTCTTCAAACCTTCCCTCAGGCGGCACCAACCCGAGCTCTGGAGTCGGTGTCGTGGGCGTGCTTCATGACCTAAAGCCAGAGCACGGCAAAAAGACTCACACTCAGCAGCATCCCTTGAGGATGCGTCACACGTGCAAATGGTTGACAAAATAGCATTTCCATTAGGAGAGCAATTGTCTGCAAAAAGAGTCATTAACAAACGCAAGCGAGGATTGAATTCAAAAAATGCGGGGAATACTGCTTGGAGCTAGCCACGACAGGACCAGCTTAGTTGGTATTTCGAAGACTCTGTTGCTTGGCAAAAGGTGTGAATCTTCGCCACGAGCGCGGCGCAAACTCACCACATTTTTCACATTTTCATTCATCAGTTGCGAGCTGAGGAATAGACAGGATATGTAAGGAACTTTTACGCGCAAGGAGATTATGTTTTTCAACCATCTGCTGTCTTTGGACCACACGCACGCTATTGCGGCTGGCATGGGGATCCCTGCTGTTTCCTATATCTAGAGAACCACCACAAGTTTCTTTCAAGAATCGTGAAATTCCGCTTTTGTTCGACACAACTTTGAGACAGTTTTTGCATTTGGCAGGAACTGTGGCTGAAAAGGGAAGAATCACATGCTTGCCGTCAGCTTCAGCAGTGCGATTATGTAGTATCCTCTTTTCTATTCGTTGGCGCTGGCGCCAATCATCTGCTTGTTGGATCTCTTGAAGTTCACTATTGCTCCATTGGATATTTTCTATACTGCTTTTGCGCGCACGAACAACACGTTTTTGGGAAGCTTGTGGGATGGCAGGGTCTGGCTGTTTGCCCACCAGTCGAGTACGTGTTACAGTGCCATTCCACTTGGGGGTTGGCCAGCTAATGGTAGGAAACAACTTTTTAAAAGACATGCTTTTATCTGCTCCGGATTGCAAAGCAGCCGTGAAAAATACGTCATGCACTTCTGCTGGACACGTAAGGCAAGGACGACAATTCAAGCCAGCACATCGCCCTAAACCAAGCGATGTAAGCACGGGTACATGTTCTGCAAAAGGAGATTCATCTGGAACTGCTGGCACAAGTGATGCTTCGCAAATTTTTGCCATTCGCCGGCTGGCTGCGGCAAAAATACGAGATTGCGTATGAAAAGATTGCGATTGGTTTATATCGCCAGAAGGGTCTAAACTGAGTGACATGTGTTGCCAGTTGGAAATCAATGGCAATTTCTGCGAAGCTAATTGTCGTGTCAGGTTCCGAAGGCCAAATCAACGACCTCCAATACCAAACAAGTGCCGGGAAGAGAGCGGGGTTCCAGGTCCAGGAGCCTCCCTTACTATAGACTCTCCAGTCAGGAGGTATTTTACCAAAGAAATGCTTCGCTCCTTTCTGCTTATCCCATTCCCAAGGATATGTGGGGAACAAGCGTGAGGCCTCTCGAAGGCTTGGCTCATCACCATTTTGACGATTTTCATATGGTGAACTTTGGCACGAATTTGGTGGATCATGTTTCACCTGCTTGTTATTGACCTGTAGAGAATCACGACATTTCAAAATAGAAATCATCATCTTTTGTACTGAAATGCAAAGTTTTTCAGCCTGCTTTTTGCTTATGGCCCCATTATCAATGAGGCTTTGAGGTAAAAGGCCGCATTGAAGAAAGCATGGTGGAAGTTGCTCCCAAAGGTGTTGAAGTAAATCCATCTGCTCTCTGAGATGTTGCCAACGCTCACACTGCCAAAACAAATGCATCACAGTTTCGTTGTGGCCTGAGTTGCACCACGGGCAAACAGGAGATTTCACTGCATTGGCCTTGTAGAGCCTATCCTGAATTCGAACAGCACCAGTCACTATACAACGCAGGCTGGTTATTTCATGAAAGCTGAGCGAGTAATGCTGATGCTTACCAGTCTGTGCTTTCCTGAGAAGGATCACACTGGGCTCATAGGCAAACACCGGCCCACCCTGCATGTCCTGTCGTGTATTCAAAGCTTTATTACTTTTCCAAGTCAGGAGTCTCAAGTGGTGCCTTAGTTGGCGACGCCACGGTTCATCTTGACCATCTAAAATGTGGAAGGTCTCACCATGATCGAATTGCAAGCAAAATGGCGAAGTCCATTCTGCCCCTAGCTCTCGAATTGCTTTTTGCAAGATAGAAAAAAGCCCACCGTGTTTGTCTGAAACATTTTCATCTTGGTAAATGCGCCACAAAGTTTCAAAGGTATCTTTTGCAACCTGGTTATTTTTGAGAATTTTTCGAGCAATGCAAAATGCATTGTACACGGAGGCTTGACGAGCGCAAATTAAATGTCCAGGCAAAACAATGGTTAATGTTGTAGCTGCACAACGACACCATGAAGTTTTCCATAATGCAGCAACAGTAGCTCGTCTGATTGATTCATGCTCTTGCAATGTTATAGCCTGAAGTTCTGTTCCAAAAATTACGGTGGAAATGGAGGCACTCTGAATCATGCGAACTCTGTGTACAAAAGCAACTGGAGCATATCGTATCTCTCGAAGTTTCTGAATGCATTTTTGCACACGTCGTTTCCGGTATGCAATATCTGGACGACCTCTAGAAGTGATGACTGCACCTGTGAGTAGAAAACTATTTCTGCATGCCAGCCTTTGGTATTCGGGACACTCATCTAAAACTGCTTTCATGTTTTGTTCCCCTTCTAAGGTTGTTGAAAAGTATGAGCTTTTGGCGGCATTGGTTTGCAGCCCGGCAAGCTGGTCAAAATGCAAAGAATGTTTCCAAGCGTTGACTACTGCACTTACTGCAGCTGTGGGATCATTGTCTTCTGCGTACATGTGGCAGTCATCAACGAATGTTCCGAAACTGCGTTGAGGCGATGGAAGGCAATGAAGTTTAAGGTACCTAACCCACATTGTGATAGCCCCTAAGGCAACCTGCACGGACCAAGAACATCCTTGAACGAAGCCATTACAACGGGTTGACCATGTGGAAAAATTTTTGCCACTTTTATATTTGTAACGCAACTGCTGATAGAAAGCTTTTTCTGCAATCAAAATTTTTTCCGGCACTCCGAATTGTTGCATAATGCCATGACCTACGGCATATTGGAGAAGGTCAAAGAACTTCCGGCGATCCATGCTGACGCCTATGATTGTAGAGCACTGCGCGTGTGCTTTTTCGAGCGCTAGCGCTAACGGCCAACTGTTATTGCGCGTGGAATGCCCATTTCTAGCCCCATGACACCCAACAGGTAACCATGTTTCTCTCCTTTTTTAACTGTCGAAACCTTATGCTGCTGTAAGCTGTCAACCAAAAGCTAAGGTTGGCGATAGGTCTTGTATCTAACCCATTGGCTGCGATTAAACTGCCTGAGGCGCGATCAGCTGCATTATCCTCACTTGTCTTGGGAATAGTTGAAATGACTCCTTGCGTCAACGATGCAGGCCATTTTTGACCATTCTCAACAGCTTTGAAAATTTTTGCAACAGCAGTACAGTACGAAACAGGCATGGATTGTGCTTCAGCGACACGCCACCCATCAAAGGCTATTGCTCTGTTGGACTTTACTTTGGCTAGGTGATCTACCAGGTCTTGACCGGCGATGTCAGGAATCTCAACAGGCGGCACTGATTGCAAATTCAAACTATCAAGAAGTGGTTCTATCGGCAAGAGTTGGGATTGATTGAATAGTTGCTGCCAAGACTTTTGTACTTCACTCAAAACTTGGTGCGGCTGCGTCACAATTGTACCGTTGCTGCACTTAACTGCGCAAACAGGAGACTGATATCCGCCGCGCAACCATTGAAAAGCTTCTCGCCCTGAGCTTTTGCGCTTGAAGCTCTCACGGAGCTTTGTTTTCCAGGCACGGACACGATGGTAGGTTATATTTTTACACCATTCTAAGCTGAGCTTATAGAGTTCTGACCATAAATTTTCTTGTAGGCGCAAAGATCCACGATTGAGTGAGCTGAAAATTACCAAGAAGTTTGAGACTTTGTAGACCAAGCTTGATACGATTCCAAAGAATTGGGCTTTCGGTTAAACAGTCAATTGGAATGGTTTTCTTATTTGCATATTTCCATTGTTTATGCTGCAATTCTCTGATTTTTCGCAGTAAAGCAAAGCACTGTACTAATTTATGATTGCCTGCAACACTCGGCAAATGGCTACTGGCAGAAGAACAAGCGACATTTCGTTGGTGAAAATGCGGCTGAAGATTTCTGGGAGCCGAGCCATGCTTATGCTGCTGCTCAGAACTGCGTCGCTGTCGTAAATATTTTTGGGCGACAGCTCCAAGCCGGACCCAAACCTCTTGCGCGTTTCCGGTAGCAAGCTGCTCATCAATGTTTGGAATTTCTTGTTGAAGAAGATTTTCACAGCTTGTATTATTTGAACACAATGTTCCAGCGCGAGTTTTTGGTTGGCATGATAAGGATTTGGGAATAGTCCATACACGCATTGTATCTGCTGCAATGTGACAATTCAGTTGGAGTTCGAGGCCCAAATGGCCTTTACAGGCCAGGTCTCTCCGTAACCTAAAGCTTTGGCAGAGAGCTAATGCACATGGGTTGGCAAAAATCACATCTGGTCGTGTGGAACCTTTTTTATTAGACATCCTATCCCAACTTGGATCATGATTAAAAGTAGGTTCAGGGATACCAAAATGAGAAGCTAAATCGGTCCACTTGCCACTGCTCAAAACTTGAATTAAAACACCACTTGCTGAGACTGATACGTTTGCATCCATGGCCACGAGGATAGGTTGCTCACCCAAGGAAGCACAATATTCGAATAACTTTCTGAACGTTCGTTCACGTTGGGTCTGCACTGCTCCCCTAGCTTGCCCAGACTGAGCATAAAAATTAACCACATGCAGAAACCGTCGATTTCCTAAGGCAATGGCTGTTGCGCAAAACCTGGCGGTTTTGTAAAAAAACCGTGGCGTCAAATGCATCCCTGCCAACAGGAGTTGAGCATAGAGGTTGCTTGGTCCATATTGCAACACCTCCATGTTTTCCTCTGCCAGTTGCACTTCTGGCAGTTTGCCCCTTTTTGTTGGCTGCTGGTTGCATTGGTTCGCCAAAGCTCACTTGCCAATCGGCCTGTTGGTTGGCAGCAACACGCTGCCCATTGGCAGCGAGGCGAGTTTCTTGAACACAAAGGACATCTGCGCCAGAGCTAATCAAATCTGTGGCATGCGGAAGCCATGATGTGACATTTATAGAAAGCAACCGGATAATGTGAAGTTTCTTAAACCGTTTCTTATTTTCTTTTGACTGGTTCTTCTTAAAAGGTTTTTACTCGTAGGGCGATGATTGACTTCTCCAGGCATGAGCGGCAAACTGTCAGGGTGGCTGGGATTTGCGGACTCATGTTCGGCTGGCACGATTGCATCATAGTGGCCACAGTTATCAAACGCTATACGAACACTAGGTCCAAGTGTTCCGAAAGAAATGGTTTGCGTAGTGGTATGAAAAAATACTTTGATTTGGTACACATAACAGAAAGCTCTGATACTTAGCTCATCCCCATATACACCATCTCTTGCGAGTTCCGCGACAAAATTCAGTAGGTCGGTCTCTAGTGCAAAATTGCTTCGCAAGTGCTCAATACTGTGAATGGCATGGGCACATTCTGCACGGATGACGTCATGACTGATAGGTGCTCCTTTAAGTTTGAACACAGTTTCGGATAATGAATGAAAAAAGCAATTTCCATCTGCTGGCATAGGTTTAATGTGAAAGCCATTCGGAAGCATATTTTGGATATGTTGATGAGTGAGGGCTTTTTGAAACTTTTGTGCAGAATGTTCTAGCGACGAAAGCTGCAATGCTTGCTGGAGATCAGGATCATTGGCATCTGCAGTTCCGCCTCCTTGCAGACGTGCGAATTGCGCTTGTGAATTAAACCCCTTGTCTCGAGTCGGACAAAGCAAATCACCCTTGCTGTTTGTTTCACCACCACAGCACCGGCTGGGCTGTGAGACACATACCTTGTCCTGTTCAGGTCGGTTGTTCAATCCAGACTTGTCAAGAAAAGCTTGGCACATATGGTTTTGTTTGAATGTTGAGGACTTTGGCTGTGACACAAAGTATCTTATATCTGAAATCAAACTCGAAGCGGAATCACCCTGGCTGTTTAATCCATCACTACAACACTGTCTAGACTGTGGAACATATGCCTTGCCCTGCTCAAGTTGAGTGGAAAAACATCCTGATGCGCGCACGCCTTCCGCATTGATGGTAGCAAAGCCCGAGGCTGCCATACTTGGACGAAACTCATGGCGAGAAAACTGTTTAACAGCAGGAGATTGCTTATTGACGCACTCTGGTGGAGTGCTGTTGTATGAGCAATCAAAAGCTGCTCCATTCTGGGAGTGATGCCCAAATACCTTGGCTTGAGAGTTGTCCCATTGCTTATTTTCGTGACTGGAATAAGGTCTTGTTGAACAAAACGACCACGGGTCAAGCTTGCTGTTCAAGTCTAACCGGGCTCCACTCCCTTGCGAATTTGAGAGAAGTGGACCGGAAAATGGCTGATGAAGCTCTTGACTCAACCCAGGAGGCGGCTCAAAACCTGATGGCGCTTATTGGAAGTTAACCCTGGAATATGAGTTGGCCCTTTGGAACCGAGTTGAAGACAATTTGCGGCAAAATTGGTCAAAACTTACTAGATGCGTGGCCAATAGACATGACGGTGGCAATGAACGGCAAGGAACATTTGCGACGATCGGATTGATATGTAAGCTGGTTGCAAAGCACGACTGCTGATTCATGACTTTGTCACAATCAGGACTTGCAACAGGCACCGTGGCAAAACCATTTGAATCGAGAAAATGGTTGTGATAGTGGTGGGAAAACAACTGGGCAATTGCGTGATCACCAACATAAGTTTGCTTTGTGTCTAATTTATGTCGCGCAGGCTGAACAACTTGCTGAGTTAAGTTCTTGGTTAGTCCAGAGTGCCCTATTGCGACAGCTGCTGAGGGTAACACTACAAATCGTCACCCGCTCCTTGTGCACCCTGTGTTCCAGTTTGCGCTTCGCGGGCTAGAGGTGGCCCAGCTGCTCCTGAGGGCCCTTGCGGCGCTTCAACTGGCGCCTGTTCTGCGGACAGTTCTGGGCGCTTTGGTGTTCGTGATTTTTCACGAGGTCGTTGGCTCTGCTGCGCCTGGCTTCTTTGTGTTGTATGATCAACAGCAGCTTTGAATTTCGAATCTAAATCTTGAGCCAGCATTGGCGCATCTTTGGTTTCTTCCTCGTCGCCTTCTCCATCCACACGTCGAGATGAGATGTTTTGCTGTTTGAACATTTCACGCGCTTTTGAATTGAGCGCATATATTCTCATGGGCACTTGGACTCCATCTTCTCTCTGTAAGCAGAGTTTGTTCTGCTTAGGGCACTGCTGGGCAGAAACGATAGCATGTCCGTCCCCGATGTACTCAACGGTGTCTAATGGCCAGGCAATGGTGGACATCATTTGAAACAAGTCAGCACTGCCTGCGCCATTCATGATGGCTGTGATTTTGAAACGTCCAAGTTCTGCTGTATGCCCAAGACCTATGGCACCTGCGACCTTTGTCATGCTAGCATGGTCAGCAAATCTGAGTCCGAAGCGGTCAGCATCACCTCCCTTTTTCAACGCCAAACCCAGTGAGTCTGTGTACTTTTCAGTGAGGCTCATTGCTTCTGCATGAGTACTGGTTGTGGGAAGCCAAAGAATCTCCATGCCTTGCCACGCCGTCTCATCAATATGGGGCTTGATGTACACATGAGAGCAACCACTCTGTTTGAGCAACTTGATCACACAAGTTCTGTTGACCAAGGCTGTGGCAGTACCATCTGTACGGACGATAATTTGGTCGAATGCCGTTTCAGGGATAATCGCCTTTAGGACATCGGAAATGATGATTGCACTCATGTTGCATGTGTCCCAGCCACCCGCAGGGGAGAACTTGATGACAACCTTTTGCATAGTCAAAGATTGTTGAACGATGGTGAGACCTTGGGTCTCCATCTTTACTATGTTGCTCGGATCAGCCCCAAGCTGAGCGAGATACCGTTTCACATATGTTGTGGCGGCGCCAGTCTCGCAGGGAACCTGGATGGTACACCAAATCTCTCTGCTTCGCGCACCTCGTAAATGTAGCTCATGTGCTGGTTGAGTAGTTACAATTCCAGTTGGCCTTGTTGTTTGGCCAATTTGTCGTAGAACTTGTACCAACTCATTCTTTTTCACCAAAGCTACTCCTCCTCGCGGCCCGAGCTCATGCGGCAAACAGACTTTGGCGCTCCACTCTTCCTGTACCAGCTGTGGGCGCGCTAGCTGACTGAGATGTGAAGGCAGATTTGCAAAAACTTCGAGCTCAAAACCGCGATCATTCCCTCCAAAGTCTTCCTGTGGCACGTCCACATGCTCTTCTGCTGCTGCTGATGCAGCTGCATCTATGGATCCCCACCTTGCTGGGGCCCCCATTGCCAACCAGTGCGTGTTGCACTCGGTTCCTGTCATGGCTGCTAGGAGACCAGCTGTAGCAAACAGGCACAAGGCAGCTAAGCACACTGAAAACTAGGAAGAATGCGAATCGACGAGCGAGTGACCACACCCTGCTCCAGGAAATTCGGTTTCGAAACTTTCTTGTCCTTGGTGATGAGCGCCGTCTCTTTCCAACAAAGCGACACTTCTTCATTGCTCAACACATGGTCGGCGTCTTGAACGGCACCAGGTCGCTGGAAAAGCACAAATTGCTGTTGTGAACCATGCGCAAGAACGAAGCATCATGTGACAAAAGGTCGATGTGAAACAAACCAAAATGGTGATGAGGCTCAAAATCATAGTGACTGCGCAGTATGCAAAGTGATCAACACAGTCCGTGCACTGACTCATCTCACTTGCGCCCAAATTCACCTCCGGAATGCACGGTGAGCGCCAGGTCATAGATGCCGGAGAGATGCGACCATGCTTAATTCTTCTTTCGTCCACCTCCAGGGTGGGACCCAACACCCGAGCACGGGGCACTGGGCCACTATGCGGCACACAAGACGGGCAAGAGCCCAGAATTGGACAGGGCCAATTCACTGTAGTAGCGACTAAAGTAGTCACTAAGTGGAGTCGTAGCAAAGGATGCTATTGCAAGGTCGAAATCCATGCTGGAACAAAGGAAACATCACTGAAAGAGATCATGGGTATGTAGTACTATGGCGATGCACTGGAAAGGTCTACACTTGACAAGGACCAACTTGATTACAACCAAACGCTGATTGAAAGTCATAGGCTATAACACGACATCTCAGTTTCTCATAGGGCACACTCGCTGCGCCAACTTGCCGAAACGGCGCCATCCCTCTGTGATGCTGGCCTCGCAGAGCGAACAACGCAATTCATCATCGATCGACACTGGGATCTGAAACAAGCGCAAACTGGCGTTGTCATTTGTCTGGTTACGCAACTCGACCCAAGAAACTCTCTGCGCAAGTTTAGCACTTGGTCGTGCTGCCCTGGTATTGGAAGGTGCACTATGATCATGCTCCCCACCGCAATTTTCTTTCATGAAACGATTCAAATTTGCCATGTCAGTGGTTTTGAGGCACAAACTGCAAGTTAATTTTTGTTTTTGAGTGAAAGGTTCTAGCAGGTGTTTGCCCAGCTGTTCGGCTGTGCGATTGTGGAGAATTCTTTTCTCCACACGTTGTCGTTCACGCCAGTTACTAGTTTGGCGCAGTTCCTCTAGTTCAAGCTCTGACCACTCGACAGCTTGGGCGCTAGCTTTATGCGAGACAACAACACGTTTTTGAGCGGCAACAGAGAAATCATTGATTGGTGTTTGTTTGCCACGGATTCTGTTTTGGCCAGGGCCAGGCCATAGGGCTTGGGGAAGAGAGGAAAAATCAGGCTCAAAACTACGCAAGTGCCCCTGCTTTTTGATCTGGGGATTCATTGCTGCACTATACAAGACTTTATGGACTAAGGTCGGTTGCAAGAAATTTGGTCTGGCGGGCAGACCAGCTGCACGGCCGAGGCCTAGAGAAGTTAAACTGGGCACAAGTTTTTGGTACTCAAGGTGTGGTACCACATTACCTGAATAGATTTTGGACATAGTTTTGGACGCGGCTCTGAACAGTCGGGATTGCTTTTCTAGGGTGAATATCTCATCAAGATCTCTTTGCAAAATACAATGAGTTGAAACAATGAAATCTAAAGCCAGCTCTGCCCATGTAACAATAAGTTCATGATCATCAACCGGCCAGGTTAATTCACGAAAATACCACAGCAGGGAAGGAAACAGATCAAAGGAATAGGTCCATTCTGCATTGTTCGCGTACCGACGCCAATTTCCAGGAACACGTCCTTTGAGGAACTTATCAGTAGCACATGGGGCGACATCCCATGTCCATGGGTACGCCGGGAAAAGTTCGATATTGGCGAAAGCAAGAGGATTAATCTGCAGATGCGACCATGCTTAAGCTCAGTCTGCCTGCGTCGCGTGTGTTCTCTTTGAGTTGACATACCGCACGCGGCATGCCAAGACCTGGAAAAAGGAACCGCACTACTTGGCCTGCTCAAGGAGCTCCTTGCATTGAACTGGTCGCAAATCTGGATGTCTTCCTTGGTGCGGGGCCAGAGGAAACGGCGGAGCAATAGGTCAGTGGGAATCTGACCAGACCCACAATGTTTCCAAAAGTGTTCCCGTGAGGGAGCCTCTTGACCGCAAATTTTGCAATCATCAGCTGGCTTGGAAGGATTCTGCAACTTCCAAACTGCAGGACTTTGGACTGCTCCCAGATTGAGCGCGAAACATCCGCAGGAACTCTGAGACCAAGCCTTAACCAGTTCCAATCGCTTCCAATCAAAAGGCGGGAGATCACCTTGAAGCTCACGACGCACACTGCGCGAAAGCTCTTGGTACGCAGTCCAGCGCACAGACATTCGAATGAAATGCATAACTCTGGCATTGTAATTGGGATCACACAACCTATTCACAGCAAAATGCTCATTGACTTCATCATGCTTCCAGTAGGCACCAGCTTTATACCAACCATAGTGACGAAGGTCATCCTCAACCATATTGAGAAGGCTATCCCGGTAGGCAGGCAATCCCCTCTGTCGCATAAACTGATTTCGCTTCGCCAACATGCGCAAGCGGCGCATCAGCAACCCTGGCTTCATCTCTAGCTGAGCTCCTCCAAGCAAAGTACGCATTGGTGCAGGACTGTAGGACAACTTGCCTATGCCACGCCACATCCCTGCGTTGAAGCTTTTGGTCGTGCTTTTAGTAGGCTGCACAGTAGACCAACCAAACTGACCCTTGCTTTTCGCAAAAATCATAGTAGAGACGATGCGCTCCAAATTGGTCTGAGGGACGCATCTTACTCTTCTTGCAGTGGTTCGGGCAGCGAGCACTCGTTTGAGGAAGCGCTTTTCTATATCAGCTGAAGCAGGTCTACCAATCAAAGTTCCCAAGGCTTCAATACTTGTCTTCCAACCAGGTACAATAAAGATGCTCGCAAGCTGGGTCTTCTTGGCGTTCTCGATGAGATGGAAAGCACTGGACCACTCCGCCCATCAGCTGTGAAACACACTTCCATCAGCTGTGAAACCTGCGGGATCCCAAAAATAGTTGTGGCTTGCAAGAGCAATTCCGCATGCCGCGAAATCGCTCGGTCTCCACAAGCGCTCATCCAATGCCGCGACGATGCGAGAGACCGGAGCTGCTAGATGCTTGACCTGAAGAAGCTGCCGGCGCATTGTCACGTTGCTGTTGAGAACCGATCGTCTGTTTTCCACGGATTCTATGTCGTGGTGGCGGCGGTGGTGGCTGGGAACGCACAGTTCGATCTGGCGGGGGATTAACAGGGGTTGGACTATAATGCGGCAAAAGGACTACCCAACTTGGAGGCTCAGGTTGGCTAAGAGAAGGCTCACATCTTGTGCGGATGGCGCTTCGGTGTCTAATTTTCCAAGGCCATTCTTGACCACAAGAAGAGCACCACAACCTTCCGAAGTTAGTAGCTGCTGATTCTTCCTTGCCAACCATCCGATTCCAAATGAGATTGCGTTTTCCAAGGTTATGTTGATCGTTGAGTGTTTTTTCATCTGCTTCGTATTTGTTCACGTTTGTCTGAAAACCAGGGGCACTAAGCCATCGTTCAGGAGGTACACTTTTTTGGAGAATTTTCAGCCGCTGGTGTTTAATCAACTTGGTGGATCGTCCACAGCGGCAACAGAATACCCCGCCAGAGGGGATAAGTTTAAGCACACGCCCACGTTTAACGATAGGTTGTGGGTCAGCCGGCAACAGAATACCCCGCCAGAGGGGATAAGTTTAAGCACACGCCCACGTTTAACGATAGGTTGTGGTGCAGCAGTGGGTTCTTCCGGGGCGACTGTAGGTTGAGGTTGAGGGGCATCCCCTTCCCCATGCCATTGCTCAATATGTGATTGACAAATGGCGATAAATGTGTTTTGAATAATGCGCAAGTTATGCTGGGAGATTGTCATATTCTGAGGAACTATCGTGGCAAACTGGAAGCAAGGCGGTAACTCATGGATAGGCGCTGGTAAACAAGGCATCGTGGGATCACGGACATCTTTCATTAAAGGGCATTCCCAAGAAATGTGGTAAATACTAGGAGATCCGTTCCCACAAGCACAGGCGATGGAACCCTTTCGGCGGCGGTGTCGGTGATCACGTTCTGGCGACTGCAGTCCTACAGAAAGGATTAACCGCAAAATTTTGAGTCTGGGTCTGGGATCAGATTTGGGGTCAAGATATGATATCAGGTTCTTATCAAACAACTGCTGGATTCTATCTGCTTCACTGGATAGCTTATCAATGAGAGACACAGTAAGCTTGCGTTGCACACCATTTTCGACACCCCGAAAATGTTGGCTCCGTTCCCGAGCAAGGGCAACCCATGTATGACTACGATACTGCTCGCGAAGGCTGCGTCGCCACTTATGTTCATGAAGCCGACTGTTTCAGAGGTCATGCATAGTTTGATGGTAGATAGGATTATCGAGCAGCTGCTGAATGCGATCAAGTGGACCATCGATGTTTGGTCGGCTGCGATATGCAGTAACTTGTTCACACAGATTCTGGCGATCTGCTGGGGTAGGATGCATGCGTTAACTGTGATTTTGCGCAAAATCTGGGTCAATGGAAGGGGGACTTAGTAATGCGAAAACAATACCGGGGGATGGGTCGTAGTATTTGTGATTGAGAAGGCAACGAATGACGGATGCCCGCAAACTACGCTTATCATCTCTGTTGCAATAGTAGGAGTGGGTACCTTGACCGAAGGTGAGTTGTGACATTGTGGATCGAATGATCTTAACTTTGGTGAACCATCCGGATGGAAGCAAGTTGACGTTTTGAATGGCGCGTTGCCAGCAAGAACGACGATCTTTTTCGAGAACGGTCCAATCTTTTTTAGCATCGAGTTTGACACTAGCACCTACAAGTCTAAATTGAGTCTTGTGAGAGGAAATTTGCGGCAATGTATTTGCAACACATTGGCGCCCAAAAGAAAAACATTTTTGACTGTTGAGCTGCAATCCGGCATGCGAAACGAAATCTTCAGTGCGCGAATGCATTTGCTGCGCGCGGGCGATCAGCCCATCTTGGGTTTTGGCAGAGCAGCAAACGGAGAGATCATCAGCGCATGATTTGGGTTTAGAATCAGGTGAAGTGGCAGAGCAATGTTCACACCAAGCACTGACCATGGATGTGAGCAATAACATGCTAAGAGGGCATCCTTGGATGATTCCATTTGAAGGTTTGAACGATGAGCTAAATGAACCATCCAGCTTAAAAAATTTTTCGTGTTGGGAGTAGAATCCATTAAGAGCTTTAAAAACTTTGCTGTCGGCGCCTCGAAAGTTAAAGATTTGAAGCACTAATTTCATGGGAACAGTGTCAAAACACTTACGCATGTCATAACTGATTCCACTGATGAGGTAATCTTTTTGGGCTTGAATGGAGAGTTCAAGACATGTGTGAAAAGCGAGTGCGTCTGCCGCACGCGATTGTTTAAGGCCGTAAGCACACTTGCGTTTCCACTGGGGGAGCCACTCATCACATAATTGGTTGCGTCTGATGGAAGCCCAAAACCGGCAGAGAGCACTAAGGATGGTTAATGGCCTAAAATCGGTGGGTGCTGGATGGTCATCGGAAGTTTTGGGTAAAAAGGACACAGCACCTTTAGGCAAATCACTTGGCCATACACCAGTGTGTTCAATGTGATTGAATATTATGGCAACCTGTTCATAAACATCAGGAGTCCATTCAGCAAGTGACTTGGATTCAGCAGGAGAAAAATGATCCATCCCAGGAGAGGATGGCTTGATATTTTTGAGAGCTGAAAGGATATCGTTTTTGGTGTTGGGAGATAAACAGCATAAGCTAGTTTTCATGTATTCACCGTATTTTTGGAAGAATGCATACGCTGAAGGTTCGCCGTTTTTATGAATGGAAAAGATTTTCTTCCAAACGCTGGAAATTGCGTCAAGGCGAGCATGTGCGTTGGCAGCGGCGACTTTTTCGACAACAGTGAGCGCAACAGGACGATGCTTAGCGCGATTTTTGATCCAAGCAAACTGCTCTGATTCGCACGATCGCAATTTTTGTTTCCAAAGAGTAATACGATTTTTCTTATCTTCTTGGATGGTGCTTTGCAAGCGTTTTTGAAGGATCAAGATGCACTTTTGGTCTTGTCACTGGTACATATTGATAAATCATCAGCGTATGACCTGGGAACCGCCTGGGGAATTTGCACTTGACAATGCTCGATCCAAGTTGTGATGAGGCTAGTCAACAGGAGCATAGACAGGGGGCATCCCTGGATTATCCCATTGCACGGCCTACAAGCGTGAGTGAAAGCTCCATCTAACTGGAAGAATTTTGTACCTTGTTTGTATAAACCAGTTAAAGCTCTTACTACTCCTATATCTGCTCCTCGTAGTTGAAAACTTGGATGACAAGATCTACTGGGATGGAATCGAAGCATTTTGCCATATCGTAGGAAATTCCAGAAGACATCAGGCCGTTTTGGTTTTGAATTGAAATTTGTAAACAGGTATCAAACGCTAAAGCGTCGATCAGCTGCCTTGGCTTGCTTCAGGCCGTAAGCCTTGGCTGACTGCCATTTGGGCAGCCATGTTGCACATAGCTGGTTATGGCGGACAGCAGCCCATGCCCGATAGATTGCAGAGAGGATTGTCAACGGGCGATAATCTGTTGCTTTGGGACATTCGTCATGTGTTTTTTGGAATGAAGCTAACAGATCCTTTAGGAAGATCTGTTGGCCATTTACCTGTTTTTTCGACTAAATTGAGAAATTCGGCCATCATGCCAAAAAGTGCGGGACACCAATGAGCAAGAAATTTCAAATCATATGGCGCAGTACAGTCAAGGCCAGGAGAGCTTGGACGAGTTTTCTTGATTAATTCGCAAAGCTGCTGTCCGGTTAGGGAATTGAGAGAACACATGTCACGTTTGATGTTTTCCCCATACTTGCAAAAGAAGGAATATGAAGAGGGTTCACCATGTTTATGTTTTTCATAAATTTGTTTCCAAATTGCAGAAATAGCATCCAAACGCACATGGGTATTGACAGAGCAAGGAGTGTCAACTGAAGCAAAAGTGACGTTTTGGTGTTTTGCGCGATTTTTAAGCCAGGCATACGGCTGTTTCTTCGCGCTACGCATGCGCTGCTTCCATTTTGTTAATCTCTGTACAGTATCAATGCGAAAAACAAGTTCCATAGATCTCTGAAGTTTTTCAACTACGAGTTTTGCGGGGTCATGTGAAGCTGGTAGTCGAAGAATGTTCGCAATATCATTTTTATATTGTTCCGGCACGGCTGAAAGGACAACTGGTATGGACTGCCATGTTTTATCACGACGATAGCCTGACGGCGCCAGCGCAACTTCATTTGCTTGATTGAATGCTTTCAACAATTTACGAGTTTGCATGGTCGAAGCATGAGCGTCAATTGCACGAGGATGCCTTCTTTGCTCATGAAAACGAACCCGGCCTCGAAAAGCATCTTTGCTGACGCTCTCAACACCTTGCAGGGCTGCAACTTGCCCTCGGATTGTGTTCAGCTGCTGTAGACAAAGCTTATACGCTGCGTTGACATCATTGGCGCACACAGCTTTTAAAACTGATCACAAGGGCGACACGTAATCAACTGATCACTGGGGGATGGTAAATTCAAAGAATCCAGGTTAGAGGGTTTGATTAAATTCATTCGGGTTTGCACAGATGATGGAACCGTTAGCTTTATTGAAACTGCTGCATGATCTTTAAACGCAGGAGGCTTGAGAACCTGGAACTTGGATATCAAATCAAATAATGTAGAGCTGACGAAAATATGGTCAATAATTGATCCACGCGATGGCCCAACATGGCAAGTGGGCGCACGCAACATTTCTCTGGACGCATGTAGACGAGCATCGCACCAAATCCGGCTGCGCAACATCATTGACATGTTAGGACTTTCATCTATAGTCATGTTAAAGTCTCCAATCATGATTGCTGGAATTTGGCCACGCATCACTTGGTCTTCTGTGACAGCATCCAAGAATTCATACAACTGGCGGCGCTTGGGTTCTTCCTATCTGGAACTGGAAGGAACATAAAGGTTATAAATTATCAAGGAACAACCACCATGTCCAAACCACAGCTGCACTGCAGTGAAGCCGCTTGCAGCCGCAAATTTAAAACATGAACTTCCGACCGGAGCTTGCACACCGAATTCTTTCTCGAAATGATGATGATGGAGCTTTGTCTTCAGGAACAGCGGGCTTAGGAAACCCCCCTTCAAACACTTGTTGAAGAAGTCGGAAATTTGGCGCGTTTAGCACCCTGGGCTCGGTTGGCTATTCGGTAAAAACAGACCAAATGAAGAAAAGATCTACTAAGCGCGCCTGCTGGACCTAAAGGTATGGCCGCTGTACACCACCGTGTTGTTTCACGCAACGAACGTCCTGAAAAGGAATTGACGCCAGTGGAAAGGAGAGGCGTTGGACGCTTGCACAGAATTCCAACTCCACCATGCACACTCGCGCCAGTACAGCTTTTCGTTAAACGGATTCCTTTAGCTTTAATGATGGGGGACGTCCCCAAACACAAGATCAAGGTTCGTCTGCTTGGCTGAGTTGCTTCGTCTGCGCGGCAACTCCTGCTGCTGCCAGTCTGGTTTCTCGCAAGCGCAGGATGTCAGCACCTGAGTTGAGCAGGCAGTCTGCGCGGCACTTCAAAGATGCGCAATTGGAACTTAAAATGGTCAATTCATGAAACGAATCTTGATCTGAAACCATGGGTTGTTGAGGCAACGTACATCGGTCAGGTTTGACTGTTTGTGTCTGAGGCGAACTCTGACCGTCGGGCACACTAGGAGGCTGATGTTTTTGCTAATACAGAAGCTCACGATTACGGAATGAGAAATATCTCTGGTTATTGGACACCGGTGTCATCCTGCGCAAGATAGCATCAAAGCGATTAGCACCATTAAAGGAAATGCGAAGGCATCTACGATCATCAGGATTATCACTATCGAAAGTTTGAACACCATGGGCAGGCGTGAAAACATGGATGGTTAAACCGAGAACCAGCGATAAAGATTTTAGGCACAGTTCATCGCCATAAGTACCGTCTTCATACAATGAAGAGATGAAGTTATTGAGATCGATGTAGTCAGCAAACCTCTGGTTGAGGATTGGTAGGGAAAGGATATGATCTACGTAACTTTGCCTTAACAACCTGCGGGACAAGAATTTACCAGTTACATCTTCATAACTGCGAGAGATCGAAGAAAAAAGGCAGTCGCCATCGCCTGAAACTTTTTGAATGTAGAAACCAGGCGGGATCTGTGTAGGAATGCAAACTCGTTGGGCCTGTGGCTTCGCTGGTGAGGATTTACCTCCTCCCTTGAGAAAACTACGCGTTGAATCGGAAAATGAGTATGATGATGGGTTGGTTTGAGAGGATTCCGCAACAAAATCAGGTGAGTTGTTTCGAGTCTTTAGAGAGGAGTCAACTGCGGCTCCATGAACAATGCATTTTGAAAAATCACAACCGCTCAGTTGCCAAGCGATAGTTGCTGAGGGGCAACAGCAGCTGACGCAGTACCTCTTACCTGCTTAGGCGGCGGCATTTCACCTGTAGGTCCTGGCGGCGCTCGAGATGTTTTGCCAGAGTCGAGCCGGGCCAAACTTGCTTGAAATCCAGTATCAATCTTGCTATCGAATGTGTTGCTTTTTGATTTCTAATTTGTCCACGCGTTGCTCGAGCGCTGAAATCCTGCTTGAGTGCAAATCAGGCGTTGATGCCGGAGCTGCAGAAGGAAAAGGCGCTTGGCGAGCAGAAAATTCGGAGGACTTGGGTCTTGCAATTGGTTTTGCTGATTGCGCTCGAGGAGCTCTTTCTGACTCAGTCCATGGCTGAACAAGCGCTCGACCCTCACGGTAACTGTAACATCTGCTTGGTGGGTCAACATGTGCTCTTACAACCCAATGTGGCTGGAAACTTGAATACCATTGACGGATGGGAATCACATCCCATCCCGGGGCATTTTCTTCAGCGCTGGATTTCCAAGCAGCCATTTTCTTCACAATGTCTGCTCGAGAGCTTCCTGAGGGCAATCCTGAAATGAGAAACAGCTTTGATCCTCTGATACGTCGATTTGCTTCGGTGGATTTGGCGTCGCGTGGATAAATCAAGCGGCGCACAGCACTGAGTGAGTCCGGCGCTACTCTAATGCCAAACGATTGTTTTGACACAGCTACGCCTTGGCGCGCTTCAATCTGCTTGACGGTTGTGAGAGCATCTTCGTACGTGCTTTTGCCTAGCCAAACAACTGCTTGAATTGAGTTGTGCTGCTCGAGCACCTGTTCACTGCGGCAAAGGTCCTGAATGATGAAAGGAACACTGATACCCGAGGCTTGGAGGAGCAAGGCTTTGCGACATGTAGGACAACGCACGGCGACACGGTGCGCGCGTGCATCCAAACGGGACCAGGAGTAAAATTGGACACAGGAAGACATGAGGTTCTTGTGAAGAGAATACACATGGGCGGGCACTGTTTTGCGATCCTGCCGCCCTTGTTCTTCTGCTTGTCCTCCGGGGAGGCGTCCCACACCCACTCGCAAGGCACGCAACAACACGAAGTTCGCACTGTAGCGAACGCACACAAGAACTCAGTTCAGGGTGAACTGAGGTGAGAGGAATTCTTGCGCCAAAGAGCTCTGAGTTGAGCCTGGTTAGTCAGGGAAACGGCATGAAGTGATTACGCACAAACATCACAAGTGACAAAAGACAAAGATCACACAGGGCGCCGGAAATCTACAGCGTTAGAATGGCAAGACTTTAACAGTTGTTGGGGCTGTCAGCCGGAATCAAGCTCCACCATTAAGACGGAAGAGGCGTCAATCATGTCCTCTTGCAGGGACATGGGCGCCCCGAAACTGGAAGAGGGCTGCTGCGGGAATTGCGCCAGTACATGGCAGCACGTCCTCCAGCTGCCCCGACTGCGCAACCATCCTGGGCTGAGGAGACCGCAAAAACTGTTCAGCTCAAGCGCAAGCGTCAAAAACGCAGCGGTCGGATCTAGCTGCCAACTCCAGGACATACAACTCCCGAAACCGATCTACTCACCTATCTAAGGCGTGACAAATGACCTACAACAGGAACCTACATAGCCTGCAAGGTAAGGGAAGGTGTCACTGGCATGTACAGGGCGACGCTCAGCGGGATCAGCACCTCTCCTTGCCGCGGCTGGACCTGAATCAATTCCTGCGACACGCTTGCATCCTATCAGCAGTAGGAGCGCAGGGGGAATAGCAGCAACAGCAGGATCCAAGAACTCTGCTCGATCCTCTCGGCTTCGGTTCCAGGAGCCTTTCCCTTCCCCTTCCAAACACTGACAGTCATGAACTCAGTCCACTTGAGTTTTTCACGCACATCTCGTCTGCCCACGCGAAATTCCTTCATCATTTTCTCCACACACCTCTCATCGGTCCATCTAAATTTCTTTCTACAACCTGTCGCCCCCCACGCCTCTCATTCCATCTGACTTTCCCCACACACCTCTCATCTGCCCATCTGCATATGTGAGTTTAGCTTCAACATTTTCTCCGCACACCTCCCCTCTGTCCATCTGAATTTCTTTCTACACCTTGTCGCCGCGCGCGCGTCTCAGCCCCTCTGATTTCCTCCACGCGCCTTGATCTCATCCGTCAATTCGAATTGCTTTCAACGCCTTGTCTCCACACACCTCCCATCTGTACATCTGAAATTCTTGCGACGACTGGTCCTCGCACACCTCCTTGTCCTTCTGGCTTTCCCCACACACCTCTCATCCGCCCATCTGAGCTTGCCCTCACATTTTCTCCACACACCTCTCCTCCGTCCATCTGAATTTCTTTCTACGCCTTGTCGCCGCGCGCGTCCCAGCCTCTCTGGTTTTCTCCACACACCTCTCATCTGTCCATTCGAATTTCTTTCAACGCCTTTTCTCCACACACCTCTCATCTGTCCATCTGAATTTCTTGTAAGGACTCGTCGTCACACACCTCTCTGTCCATCTGACATTCCCCACACACCTCTCATCTGCCCATCTGCGCTTGCCCTCACATTTTCTCCACACACCTCTCCTCCGTCCATCTGAATTTCTTTCTACGCCTTGTCGCCGCGCGCGTCCCAGCCTCTCTGGTTTTCTTCACACACCTCTCATCTGTCCATTCGAATTTCTTTCAACGCCTTTTCTCCACACACCTCTCATCTGTCCATCTGAATTTCTTGTAAGGACTCGTCGTCACACACCTCTCTGTCCATCTGACATTCCCCACACACCTCTCATCTGCCCATCTGAATTTGCTTCAACATTTTCTCCACACGCCTCTCTTCTGTCCATCCGAATTTCTTTTTACCGCTTGTCGTCGCACACCTCTCTGTTCATCTGCCTTTTCCCACACACACCTCCCACTGGTCCACCTGAATTTTTTTCAACGCCTTTTCTCTACACACCTCTCATCTGTCCATCTGAATTTCTTTTTACGACTTGCCGTCGCACACATCTGGGCCCACTTGATTCTTCCACACACCTCTCATCTGTCCATCATAATTTCTCGCAACACTTTCTCCAAACACCTCTCCTCTGTCCACCGGCATCTATTTCTGCACCTTGTCGTCGCGCGAATCTCGGCTCATCTGAATTGGTCGACACACACGTCTTGTCTGCCCATCTGAAATCCTTCAACATCTTCTCCAAACGCCTCTCATCTGTCCATCTAGATTTCGGTTTACGCCTTGCCGTCTCATACTTCTCGGCCCACATGACTTCTCCACACACCTCTCATCTGCCTATCTGATTTTTTCAAACCCTTGCCTCCATGCCCCTCTCCTGCCCATCTGGATTTGCCTTTGTCCACACCCCTCCCACCTGTTCATCTGAATTTCTTCCGCGCCTTTCCCTCAAGCAACTGTCATCCAGATCCTGCACTGGTCTGTTGAAAAGGCATTGCTGGCTGGAACTTGCACACCCAGCTTGTTCTCAAAGTGTATAGCTTTGGAGCAGGAACAGCGGGCTGTAGCAAAGCTCCCCTACTGCCTGCTGTGAAGAGAGAACCTCAGTCAGGCTCACGTGGTCGCCAGAGTGGGTCTGGCCGCATTTTGTCATACTCCGGAAACCATGACAAGTGCCATTGGGCGGCAGCGTCCCATTCACCAATGTGGAAGCAACGCGCTGCTTGACTTACTTCATGTGATACCAAGGGTTGGCACAACAACAAGGGTCTAACGAGTAGACCAGCAGTAGGAGGAAGACTATGCCCTTTGAGAGCTCTGCACACGGATGTGGCATGATCAAGAGGATGAAAATTTAGCTTACAATGTCTGAGCACTGATCGGAAAGCATCGCCGAAAACGGTGGCTCGTTCACCCAAAGGAATGGGAGAAACATCTAGAGAGAGTTGATTCTTTTGTTTTTGTCGTTCTTGCTGTATGCGATGTCGACGCATGGCTTCTGATTTAGACTCAGGTTTTCCAGCACAACTGAATTTGAGAAATCTTGACCGTTCTGGCCAACTGCCAGAGCGTCCACAAGCAGTACAAACAAATCGAGGTTTGGCTTTTGCATCTTCAGATTTGATTATTTTGTGAGCTAGAAAAGTGTCTGAAGAATTCTGTGAATCCTGCACGAAGGAAACATTCATAGATGCACCACGACGTTGAACAGAACCATCCTGCTTCTTGGTGCGTTTTGAAGAACCTGGCAGGTAGATGCCAGTGGCACATTCAAAATCCATGGCGAGTTCGAGATATGCGACACCTTTGGTAGAAGCAATGTCAGTGTCTGGAAATTTCAACTGCGAAAGGTACCACACGAGCGCACGAAAAAATGGTTCCCCAAAAGAAAACCTAAGTTTGCGGTGATAAGGGGGAAAAGGCCCAAGTGAATGGCAATAACCAGCAAAATCAGCAGGATGAATGAGATACTCTGGTGCCAAATCTTGAGGCTGGGACAAATTAGCACAGGCGGCCGCCTGACTAAACGGAACTTTCTTAGCTTTGGGAGAATATGTCAGGAGTTTATGTGCTTGGGCATATTGATCACGAGCAAGAAGGATTTCTAACATCATGTGTTGTCGGGTGTAAACACATTCGGAATGTTCTAAATACCAAGTGAAAGCCTGAGTGTATTCAACAGTCTGATGTAGAGCAGCACCCTGCTTGGCCAATGTGTTTGCGGTCGTGAAACGCGAAGGCAATGGCTTTGAATTACAAAAGGTAACACTAGATGCATTGGACCTAGTTGTGCGTAAATCACGCAAACAAGTGAGAATATCCACATGATCAACTTTATTAGGCAACCAAGGAATCATTTGGGATTCTTGCCACGTGGATAAAGCTTCAGCACACATGACATGAATCTGCACTGGTTGAGAGATAAGTCGCATGATATGCACGAAGGCCACGGCGAATGCACGGCGGCAGTCTTGATCTACACCACTTAAGAAGTTGAAGGTCTGAAAGTTACCAAGATCAAAATTGTTGGAATAGAAACCGTACCCCCAACGTTTCCATAAAGGGTGTTCAACATTGATGCCATGAACACATAACCAAACTTGAACGGTCTCTTGTGGCAAGCTTGGGGACTGCAAATGCCTTTGCTATACACCAAGCCCAAGTGTGTATCAAATGTCTTGACAAGAGCAAGTGCTTCAGAGTAAGTGCGGCGAGAAAGCCATTGCACTCCAGCTTGTTCTCAAAGGCATTCGTTTTGATGTGGACATGAGTTTGCCGAAGCGCTCCGTGTCCACAAATAGAGGCGACCTAGTCCGGGGCAGGAGGAGGCCGCCAAATGGATTGTGGCAAATCAATCGAGTAAGGAGTGTAAAAACTACTCCATGCAAGTTGCTTGGCGTTTGGATGAGAATCCTCCAAGTATCTTTGAGGCAAGGCCTCAGCACATTGCATTAGTTCTGCTGTGACTAAACTTTGGCAAAGTAAAATAGGTCTGCGATCAAGACCAGCACTTTTTGGCAACCCTAAGGGAGCAAGGGCGCGACATGTCAATGTTCTGTTGCCGTGTGCGCACACAAAATGACGAGAGATTGAAGCAATCAAGTCTGAAAAAACCACTGCTTTTTCACCCAAAGTGGGGGGTGAAATAGGAGCATCAATCTTACATTTTTTGGCGGCAAGCTGAAGACGATGTCTGCTCATAGCTTGTTTTGGGGTTTCTTTATATCCGGCGCAAGAGGAGGATCTGAGAAATCTGGTACGCTCCCCCCATGAAACAGACCTAGTGCATACAATGCAACGAAAACGCTGCTTCTTTTTGACTAAGACTTTTTCCAAGATATGCTCTAATTTCACTTGAGATTTCGAAGAGGAGGGCGCAGATCTCCATTCAGCATTACGACCGAGAAGACGGCTTCCAAATGCTTTTTCACAAGAAGATGCACTACGTGGCAATGTTAAACCAGTTGCTATCTCGAAGTCGAGGGCCATCTCGATCCACGACACACCTAGCGTTTGATCTTTTTTGGGCCAGCGAAGCTGAGAAACATACCATGCGACAGCATCCCAAGCCAGCTGACCAAAGCGAAGTCGAAGTTTCCCGGAAAAAGCAGGCGGTTTCTTAAGGCGGGGAAAACAGGCCTGACCATTATTTTCATGAAAAAGATAGATGGGCATATTATCCGGATTGTTGGAATGATTTTTGTCTGAGGACTTTGTCGAGTAAGTAAGAACTTTTAACTGCTTAGCACGGTGCGCACGGGCACATGCGATCTGAACATACATGACAGCTACTTGAGACATATGCTGGGAATGGTCGAAAAAAGCTTTGACAACATTAGCCGGCACAGCATGTGCGCTGCACCACTAACTGCAGCACAGTCTGCAGCATCATTTCCATCTTTATGAAATTGAGAAAAAAGGCCGGCGTCAACGCAGTCCTGAGAAACATGGCCTTTGGTCCATGAGATTTGCACCGAATGGTAGCGAAGAGCTAAACATTCGTGAATTTTCTGCCAAAGATCAATGTGTTCACCATCAAAAGCCAAAGACCAACCATTCAGCAAATTTTGAAACTGATCCACAACATATCTGCTGTCACTGAAAATATGGAGAGGACGGTTTTCAACTTGTAGAGCAGCCAAAACTGCTCTAACTTCAGCTCGTTGAGCAGATTGCTCAGGACCAGGAAGAAATTGCGACACTGTTCGAGAATGTAAGCGATTTTTGTCGTAGACCACCCCGAAGCCAGCTCTGCGAAGGTAGGGAATTGGTTGATGAGGGCAGGCACCATCTGTATGAACGATCACTAAGTTTTTCTGCACAGTTTCGATGCACAAATCACGCGTGGACAAGGGAATGACAGTTTCGAACAAATTATCGGAAGCATCAGGCAACTGCAACGTAACAACTTCAACAGGTACCAAGGGCACGGCACAAATTTTTTCACACGGCATTGACTGTTGTAGCCATGTCAAGGAGACTGCAGGAAATTTAAGGCGAATGTACGACCATGCAGGACACGAGAGGAAGATATGCTCAACGGTTTCTTCGACTTGACCACAAAATGGACACATTGGATCATTGACCAACCCGGCCTTGTAGAACTGCACAGCAGAACGAAAACCCCCAGCCAGAATGGCAGAAAAAGTGCCCCGCTGATAGGTATTGAAACTTTTCAGAATTTTGCTCAAGGTGTACCTATCAACAACACGAGAACCAACACCAGAAAGATCTTTACGCTTGTCAGCTGTCTTAAGGTTCGCTGCACGAAGTGCTTCCCGAACTTGATGTTGGAAAAAGGCACGAGAGTGTTGCAGCCAATGGAAAGGAGGTTGAGACGGACGAGCGAAAACGTCAAACGAAGACCAGGACCAACCCAAAATGTTTAAAGCACGCTAGACGGAGGAGATAGGTCCGAAGCAGGATTTAGTGCTGCTGGCATTCCATAATGATCGAATAATTGTAATTAAATCGGGACGGCGAAGACACATACGCCGCAGTTGCCGAATGCAAAGAAAAGCCCAAGCGCGCGCAGGATCCAGTCTGTGCACAGGATGTAACAGACTGAGAACTACCTCAGCAGAACGGGAGGAACGGTTGCGCCAAATTGCACGAGTGATTGCACTTCTAAGTTTTCCTAGTTCTGAAAAACTAGGCGGAGAGATTTCAGAAGAGTAAAGAACTTTTGGCAATATTTTGGCGGCGCAAACTTGACCACGATCAGTACTGGAAAGAGGCAAATTAGACACATTACTGGCAAGACGAATGGCTTCGCGGATGCGTTGTGAATAATGAGAGACAACACGAGAGTTGGAAGAACAAAATTGAGCTCCTAAACTTTTGACATCGAGAAAAACTTGGAGAAAATGACCATTGAAGGAAATTTTTCGAAGGGCTTCACGGATAGTTTTGTGCGTCGACCAAGCCATGGTCTTTTTAGCAGCGAGCTCTTGACCTGTGATTTGGGCAAATTCACCTGTGAGTTTACAAGCATGTTTTACAGTGCTGGTGTCACGCGCAAGAACCATGGAATCATCAGCAAAAGCTCTGGGCGAGGCATGAGTTTCAGCTTCAATTGTCCGTGCCCAAACAGCGATGATCAGATTCATGAACACAACACTCAAGGGACATCCCTGCAGGATACCACAAGTGGAACGAAAAGGAGGACTCAGGCCTCCCGGCACACGAAAGTAGCGCTGCAAATTAGTATACATGTGCTTCATGACTTGAAGAAGAGTTGGACAAAAGCCTAAATTTTCAGCCAATCCAAAAAGGATATTG
This sequence comes from Symbiodinium kawagutii, assembly GCA_009767595.1. Taxonomy (NCBI): domain Eukaryota; class Dinophyceae; order Suessiales; family Symbiodiniaceae; genus Symbiodinium; species Symbiodinium kawagutii. Next base: position 135,414 of record VSDK01023042.1, read on the forward strand.
CGCGGGATGAGATCGAATGCTTTTTTGTAGTCAAAGTGCACACCGATTAGGGAAGTACCTTGGAGCAATGCTTCTTCAATCTGTAAAGCCACATCATAAAACACATCGTCAGTGGAGTGACCTGGTCGAAAACCGAATTGCGATTTATGAAGGATATGCTCTTGCCACTCAATCACATCCTGCAAACGATAAGCGCAGAAAAGGCGATATAGCACAGACATGATTCCTAGCGGGCGTTGACCCAGTGGCGTGGTGTCGCCTGGTTCTTTGGGAATGAGAGCACAAAAGCCATGAAGCATGGCTTCCGGCCACTGTTTTTCTGACTCAATGACCTGGAATAATTTGGGCACCAAAGAAAAAATGCTGTCGGGCAGGTTGAGCAAATCAGAAACTGACCAGAAGTCCGGCCCGGAGGCACTTCTGACCTTCATCTTTTTTAAAATGCGTCTGAGACCATCCAAGGTGAACGGCCGCAATGTCATTTTGCAAGGTGTTGCAAAATAGCGATGGTATCGTTCATGGAAGTCACTCCAAGAAGGTTCCGACTGCGTGGAATATTTGTCGAAAATTGGCATCCAAGCTGAAAAAAGCAGGTTACTGAAGTCATGGTAGTTGCCAGTGAGTTCCCCCGTAGAATTTTGCAAGAGGAAAGTTGGAGAGCAAGGCTTAGGATCAACTTTAGCATAAACTGCGGATGGCGCATTCTTCCAATTATGTCGGAGTTTAGCCTGCGCATCTTTCACACGGCGCGCTGTGTCACTGGCCTGAACTTTGTGCACTTTAGTCTTAACTTCCAGAATGAATTGATCCAAGGTGTCCAAAGAAGGAAAATCCTGAATGGAAATGCTTAATGAGCAGCCATGCAGGAATCTGTGTTGAGTGCAAATATTTTGCCATGTTTGCGTAGACCTCCAGGAATTCTGGGATTGATGTGTGCAGTAATGGCGCAGCTGCTCCATTTGTCTCAATATGCGCTTCAACCTGCGCAAAGGAGCAGCTTCACACCCAACGCCGTTCTTTCCTTGCGGGCAAAATCTGAGTTCAGAAACAAGTTTGGGCACCTTACCACGTCCTGAAAACTTTTGACGAGGAACGCCGGAAGCTTGGAGTAAATACTCTTCAGCTACTCGAGAAAAAGCTTCATAAGCTTGATTAACATGTGGATACTGAAGGTTATCGAATTCGACCAAAATAGATTCAGCAAGTTTTGGTTGATGAGGTATTTTACAAGGAAATGAGGCAGGCTTACGAATGCGTGGAATATTTTCACTGAGTACTGACAAACCAAATTCAGTCGCCAATGGCAAATGGCCAGGCAGGCCAGAGGATTCAACATTATTAACTGACACCAAGGCTGTGGCAGCAGCACATGTAGCTAAAATGAGATCCAATCTTCGTGGCCGACCATGCGTCGGAAAGAAAGTGGGTCCACATTTTTCACCAGTGTCTAAAAGCAATCCTTTGGAAATGGCTTCCGTCAGCACGGGGCTGTCTGAAGGTTCAAGGTTATAATCACCCATTATGAGTGCTGGGGCATCAGGGCCCAAGGCATGTAAGGCTTCAAGAATGTCAGCAAAGAAAGCTTCGTTTAGCTCAGAAGCGTTGGATCGAGAATAGCTACCAGTGAAACCATATATTGAAAAAAGGTGAATTACCTGCTTACAGTTTCCGAAAGCGGCTGCGGCGCGCACCCACCTGCAAGAATGAAAAAGACGCTTCCGAACAGCACAATCTCCGGGAGGGATAAATTGCAAAGGCACGTGGTTTCTAGCAATTATGGCTACTCCTCCTGGCCGTCCATTGAGTCCCGAAGAAGTATGCTGATTAGATTTGCCTGAGCGGAAGGGTTGCGGTTTGCCCCACACAGCATTGAAGCCAGCCCTTTTAAGAATGAAAGAAAACTGACTTTGGGATCTAACCGTATGGCGGGTTTCTTGGACAGCCGCGATTTCAAACGGGATTTCCAACAATGAACTACATTGAGAAGAAAAGCTGGTTATATTAGCTGAAAGAAAAAGCCAAGATTTTGAATCTGTACTATGAGACCGCATGGGCAAAGAATTATTCTCAGGAAACAGCTGGTGAGCCAGCTCAATGTTTACATCAGTAGAAACGCGAGAAAATTGATTAGATTCATCAACGGGCGCAGCTTTAGAATCATTAATGCCAACACTCAAAGGAGGTTTGACACGGTCAGCGGCCGTGATTGGCTCAAAAGAAATACCACCTGGGAACACAGAGTCGTAGTGCTCTGCACCATCATAAGCAACCCAGATAGGTTGGCCAGCGCCCTGCGAAGGGGTGATAACTTGAACCCCGTGAGCCTGAGCAATGTGGATGGGGGATTGCAAGATCTCAGCCATAACCAAAAGGCTTAAATTATCCCCCCAAGTGCCGGGAAGTGCAAGTTGCTGGACATAACTGGCGAAGGATTCGTTATCAGTGAAAAAATCTACATAAGAGTCTTGGTGATCAACAAGAAATTGAGTGACAGCAAGCCGAAGCTCACTGTGTGTCATGTGGCAATGCGCAGCGACGGAGTGAAATTGGCAGTTTCCATCCCCTGGTGAGCGGATTCGTTTGAATCCAGCTAGCTTCAGATTTTCATCTACTTTGGACCATGCATTTTGTTTGCCTCTAAGTCGCAGCCGAGGTCCACCACCGCGACCTTTCTGCAAAAACAGACTCAATCAGTTCGACCCTCCTTCCTGGGGCCTCCCTTGTGAGGGGTGCTATGCGGTGCTTCTGGTCGCTTTGTAGAAGATGCGGCTGGCAGTGCTGGTGAACTCAAAGCCTGCAACTGCGAGAGTACCTGAGAAAAACCATCATCGATACGAGACGTCAATCTTTTCTCTGTGTCAGAAAGACGTGACTCATGGGTGGCCACGCGAGCTTCCAATTCTGCAAATCGTTTCTCCTGCGCAGGTGTGAAAGCCGGTTCTTCTGCAGTGCGTGAACCTGAAGGTTGAGATGTACCAGGCTGACGTTTGCGAGACTGCTCGGTTGCGGTAAAGCGTTTCGACTGAGTTTTGTTTTGCTTCTCACTTGATCCAGAAAAAGAAACTTCCTGAAAAAGCACGCGGCAATTCTTGCCTTCATAAATGTCATGTGGTGGATTCACATCTGCCAAGACGCGCCACACTTCTTCACCATCACCATTGATGAACTGCCGCTGCGGCAAGACTTTCCAGCCCCACGTGTTCATGTGATCAACAATCTGTTTCCTGGAAGTGCCAGAAGGCAAACCTAGAGCTTCGAACCTTTTTCGTCCTACAATATCCCGATTGCTATCACAAAAACGAGGATCAGAAGCAGCAAAAAGTGAACGAGCTTTTGAAAGATCTTTCACAGCAACTCTCACTCCAAATGTGCCTTTGCTATACACCAAGCCCAAGTGTGTATCAAATGTCTTGACAAGAGCAAGTGCTTCAGAGTAAGTGCGGCGAGAAAGCCATTGCACTCCAGCTTGTTCTCAAAGCTCTCGTTGTAGTGTGGACACGAGTTTGCCAAAGCGCTCCTTGTCCACCAGAAAAGGCGACCTAGTCCGGAGCCGGAGGAGGCCGCCACAAGGTGCGGGGAAGAACAATCGAGAAGGGCACACAATGTGAAGCCCAAGCAGGTTGCTTGATGTTTGGAAGCGAGTCAGCTTCTATCATTTTGCGAGGTAAAATCTCGGAGCAGTGTCGCAATTCAGCACTGACATGTTCTTGGCACAAGAGTATTGGCCTGCGAGAAATACCAGAACTTTTTGGAAGACCAAGAGGCGCCAGTGAACGACAGGTCAAGATTTTATCTCCGAAGAAACAAGGCTGGTGTCTAGCAAAAGAACTGACCATGTCAGCGAAAACAATATATTTTTCGTGAAGAGTGGCAGGAGGCAACGGTGTTTCCACGTCAAGTTTGAGTCGACGCATCGCCTGTTCTGGAGTTTCAGTATATCCAGCACAGCTGTGCTTCATGAAACGAGAACGTTCTCCCCAGTTGCCAGATCGTGAGCAGACAACACAACGAAATCTCATAACTTTTTTGATCAAAACTTTCTCAAGGACATGTTCAAGTTTGGTTGAAGAGGAGGACTTGGTCTGTTGCTGAGTCCAACTAGCTAGCCGTCCTAGACGACGACTACAAAAGTGAGTTTCACATATGCTGGCACTGCGTGGGAGCGTCAATCCATTTGCTAATTCAAAGTCTAAGCAGAGTTCTATGCAAGTTGTTCCGAGCGATTTGGGGTCGCTCTTGGGCCAGCCAAGCTTGGAGAAGTACCAAGTCAACGCCGACCAAGCTAGTTCACCGAATTGGAAACGTAGAGAACGTTTGTAGGTAACGAACTTTTTGAATGGTTTTTCCATAGGTTGACCCATGTCAGTGTGGAAAAAGAATTGAAAAACCTTGGTTGGAATCATTGCTATTTGAGAAATCGGCTTTCTTAGCTTTGGAGCATGTAAGCAGGTGATGCTTTTTGGCCAGTTCATTTCGCACACATGCAATTTCAGCGCACATCAAAGCTAAGTCAACATGCTCTTGCATCTGCTGCAGAAGCGAAGCACTGCAGGAATGTTGAGCTGCGCCAGCAACTGCTAGCTTATCTGCAGCAGCGTTGCATCGTTGATCTAAAGGTGAAGAGAGTCCTAAATCAATATGCTCCTGAGTGGCATGACCTTTAATCCAAGAAATTACAAATGGTTCAGGACGGGACGTGACTAAATGCTCAATTTGCGTCCAAAGATCTTGGCGCTCACCATCAAAGGGCAGCTTGCGACCATCGAGCAACTGTTGAACCCCATCCACCACGTATTTTGAATCACTGCGCACATGAAGAGGCCGATTTTCTATGGCAAGAGCAGCAAGCACTGCTCTGAGTTCAGCTCTTTGCCCTGTTTGTTCCAAACCACCAAGAGGCCGAGACACAGTGCGTCCATGTAGACAATCCGGGTCATATGCAAGGCCATAGCCAGCTCTTCGAAGATGTGTAGAATCCTGGCGCGAGCAGGCACCATCTGTCCACACAAGAACAAAATTGTTAACATGGGTTTCCAAATTATGATCACTTTCCGTCAAAGGTAAGGAAACTTCAAGCTCGTCAATCGCGAAAAAATTTTGCGAAAAAGCAATTACATCCCTGGGGATCAAAGGAACTGCGCACAGTCTGGTACAGGCAGGAAGCCCACAAACCAAGGGAATGTTCACATTTGGATATTTGTTTCTAATATGTTCCCAGGCAGGACACGAGAGAAATATATGTTCGAGATCCTGTTCTTCTGAGGAACAAAATGGGCAAACTGAAGAATCGACCAAACCTATTTTGGCAAAGTGCTTAGCGGAGCGGAAACCTCCGGCCAGGATAGCCGAAAAAGTTCCTTTCTTACAGGCCGAAAAATCGATTCAAAATTTTCTGGATAGTGCAACGATCCACTGAAGCATTTGCGATGCCTTGCAAATCGTTTCGGCGATGTGCAGTTTGGAAATTTATTAGACGCAAACCATCTCTTATGCGATGTTGAAAAAAGGCACGAGAGTGCTGCAACCATGCAAAATCAATGTCAGCGCATCTGAAGAGCTCAAAGGACGGCCACGACCATCCCAAAATGCGCAAAGCTTCTTTGACAGCAGTAATGGGACCGAACCCATTATGGGAAGAAGGTTGCTGCCACAGACGTCGAATTTGCGGAAGTAAATCTGCACCATGTTTGCACATGCGGCGGAGTTGCACCAAACAACGATATGCCCAAGCAGGTAATGGATCAAGTCTGTGAATACGGCGCAATAAACTCAAAACCATGTCTGGCGAACGGCCAGATCTTTTTCGCCAAATTGCACGAGTGATGGAACTTCGAAGTTTGCCAAATTCAGCTTTTGGTGGAATTGCAATTTCAGATCCAAACAACACAACCGGAAGAATTTTTGCTGCACAAAGAATGCCGCGGTCCTTACCAGATAGTGGAAAACCGGCTACCGTGTTGGCCATCACTGTGGCCTGTTGCAACTTCACACTGTGATGCTCGTTTCGGCGAGAGCGTGAGGCATTGAGCTGAGCACCTAAGCTCTTAGTATCAAGAAAAACTTGTAAATGCTGGTCTTGAAAACGAATCTTTTTGAATAAAATTCGAGACTCTTTCTTGGTGGCCCACGCAATGGTTTTGTGCGCAGACAGCTGTTGCTTGGTCAAGGTTGAGACTTCACCGGCGATATTCATGGCCTTTTCAGCTTCAGGTACAGTAGCGACTAAAATCATAGAATCATCGGCAAAAGTTTCGGGATTAGTTCACGATTCATTCATGATGGCTTCTGGCCAAACTGCCATCAAAATGTTCATGAAAACAACACTAAGAGGACAGCCTTGAAGAATACCGCAAGAGGATGCAAACGGTGCGCTGTGGCCACCAGGAATCTTAAAATATCGCTGTAGTTTGGCATACATGTTTTCCATTACAGCCAGCAGAGTTGAGTCGAAACCTTGAATTTTGGCGAGTCGGAAAATGATATTGCGTGGAATCAGATCAAAAGCTTTTTGATCATCAAAATGCACACCTATCAAATCTTCATCGTTGAGAATGGCTTCTTCAATGGCTAAGGCAATTTGGTAACAGATGTCATCGCAAGAGTTTCCTGCGCGAAAACCACTGTGTAGGATTTGTTCCTGCCAAACTAGAACATCTTGGAGGCGATAACAACAGAAAAGTCTGTAAAGGATAGACATTATGCCTAAGGGGCGCTGCCCCAGTGTCCCAGTGGGCTGAAATCTCCAAAAGTTTTTGGAATTAAACAACAGAACCCATGCGTCATGGCAACGGGCCATTGCGCATTTGCGTCAATAGCGTTGAAGAGATTTACCACGAGTTCCAAGATGCTGTCAGGGATGTTTTCAAATCTGAAGGAGACCAGAAATCTGGCCCAGCAGCCGAACGGGATTTCATTTTCTGTACGATAGCACGAAGACCGCAAACAGTGAAAGGGCGAAGAGTCATCTGGGCGTTGCGAACGAAATATTGCTGATATCTTGCCTGGAAAGCTTCCCAGGAAGGCTCTGAGGTAGAGGAGTATTTGTCAAAAATAAGTAACCAAGCTTTTTTGAGAAGCGATTCCAAATCTTTAAAATTACCAGTCAATTTGCCATGTTCGTCTTGCAAAATGTAGGTCGGGGAGTTCACATGTGGATTTACTTTGGCAAAGATGGTGGCGGGATTGCTTCGCCAATCACTATGAAACTTCTGACGAGCTATGGCTGCTCTGCGAGAAACTTCTGCAGCCTGAATCTTCTGGACAGCGTTTCGAACGTCCGCAGTGATTGAAGATAAAACGGAATGCGAAGGAAAATGAACAGGAGGCTTGCTTGACGTGTGGTTGCTTATGAAATTATGGCTGGGAATCAAAACCTCCCACAACCTTTGCGCTTTCCAAGAATTGCGCATGTCATTATTACACAAATGTACAAGATGTTCCAGTCTTCGAAGAATTCGCCTCAGTCGGCGAACCACAGTAGATTCACAGCCAGCGCCATTGGGAGCTTGCGGGCAAAAACGTTGCTCATGCACAATTTTGGGTTCTCTTCCCCGTCCTAAATGGCGACGACTAGAAAGGTTTGAGGCCGCTGTGAAATATTTTTCAGCGATGGTGGAAAAATGTTTATAAACTTGATCCACAGAATTAAGGGAAGGAGAAGGAGCTTGATCTAGAATTTCTTGCGCCAATGCTTGATCTTTCTGGATGACCTCCGGAAAAGCAGCAGGCTTGCGAATGCGAGGTACAATTTCTGATAGAACTGGCAAGTTCAGGTGTGTGGCCACTGGAAAATGTCCAGGCAAACCAGCGTTCTGCAATGATGAAATATGAAGCAATGCTGAGGCGGCACTTTTGGTGGCCAAAACCACGTGTAAGCGACGCGCTGTTCCATGCGAAGGGATGAAAGTTGGGCCAATTTTAACACCAAGATCAAAAATTAAACCGTTGGCGATGGCTTGTTTTAGTACTGGACTAGAATAAGGTTCTACGTTGAGATCTCCCATGATTAAAACCGGAGCATCGGAACCCAAGGCATAGGTGACCTCAAGCACGTCATGAAGGATATGTTCGTTGCGATCGGCTATGGAGGCTTGACTGCAGCTGCCAGAAAATCCATAAACAGAAAAAACGTGTAAAATCTGCTTGGCATTACCATAGGCTGTGGCAACATGCACCCAACGGCCCGAGTGGAAAAGTCTTTTGCGGAGGGGACAACTGCCAGGTTGCACGAACTGAATGGGAATATGTGACCTTGCAATAACCCCCCCACCACCAGGCCTACCGTTAGTACCAGTGGTGGTGTGTGATGTTGACTTGGCAGCACGAAATGGTTGAGGCTTACCCCAAACAACATGAAAACCAAATTTCTTTAAGGCCAAAGAAAAGCCATGTTGCGATCTGGCTGCGCGACGGGTTTCTTGAACTGCAGCTATGTCAAAGGGAAGTTCAAGCAATGCACCCTGTTGCGAAGAAAAACTTGTAATGTTGGCAGAAATCAACAGCCATGATTTATCAACAGCAGAAAACGAGAATTCAACAGGCAACTCTGAATCAGAAGGCTCATCAAAGGATGGCAAACCATATTGTGGCAATTGCGCACTGTGAACGGACTGTTGGTGGATATCCTGAAAATCACTGCCAGCGACAACCACAGCATCATAATGAGTTGCACCGTTGTAGGCGACCCAAATAGGTTCGGCTGTGTTTTGCGAAGGGTGGATAATTTGCACACCGTGGCTCTGAGCAACCTGAATGCGGCATTGTAGAATTTCAGCAGCGATTTGCAAAACAAGGTTGTCACCCCATGAACCTGGCAAAGCTAATTTGGATATGTAGCTTACGATGTTTTCCTCACTGTCAAAGAATTCGGAGTATTCAAGAATGTGATCTTTCAGAAATGCTACAACTGCTTGGCGGAGTTCAAGATGAGAAAAAGAGCAATGCGCAGCTAGGGAATGGAACATACAATTGCCGTCACCAGGCACAGGTACTCTGCGGAGACCAGAATTTTGAAGATGCTCATTGACCATCAACCATGGATTTTGTTTGCCACGAAGGCGCCTGCGGGGTTGGCCACCCCCAGAACCAGTGATCAATCAGCTCTTGGCTCTTTCCGAGGACCACCTTTGTTGGGAGTGGATTGCTGGGTATCAGGGCGCTTGGAGCCTTGTGAGGGCAATGCGGGAGCTTGCATGGCTTGCAACTGCGACAGGATCTGCGAAAAACCCGTGTCCATGCGAGTTGTCAGACGCTGCTCCGTCTCAGACAACCTCCCTTCATATGTTTGCATGCGCTGTTCCAGGTCTGCAAATCGTTTCTCGCGCGCAGCTGAAATGACAGGATGTTCCTTTTTCTCTGGCGCTGAAGCAGCCTTTGCACGTGGTGCAGGAGTGGGCACACGCTTCGCGGTACTTGGCTTCGAACTGGATTGGATCTCTTGGACCAAAACCCTGCAATTCTTGCCTTCAAAGTAGAGCTCAGGCGGCGAAGTATCGGCCAACACAACCCAGATGGTTTCACCATCTGACGAAAAACTTGCCGTTGTGGAAGGACGCGCCATCCACTTTTCCAATCAGAAAAATTTGAAATGATCTCATGACGGGTTGTACCCTTAAGTAAACCCAGCACCTCAAACTTCCGTCTACCCACAATGCTACGGTTCGTATCTGCAAATCGTGGGTCACAGCCGGTGAAGATTTTTCGAGCTTGTGCAACATCTGCAGCGGTGACACGGATGCCATAGTTCCCATTTCCGAAGACAAGTCCCAAGTGAAATTCAAAGGAGTGGACCAACGCCAGCGCCTCTGCGTAGGAACGCTTTGGCAGCCACTGGACAACCGTCTCCTGTGCCCTCTGCGTCTTTTGATCATCAGTCCGGCAGAGTTTCTGGATGAAAAACGGGCCAAGAATGCCAGAGGCTTTGAGAAAAAGCTTCTCGTGCTTGGAAGGCGCTCGAAAACTTGCCCGATGGGTTTCAGCATCAATTTTCCGCCAAGCAAAAAAAGGACATGTTTCTGCATTGAGATCTTTGCGCAAATTGTAAATGAGCTTCGGAATTTCCTTGCGAGAAGTGGCAATGAATGCCGCCCAGTCTTCCTCAAAAATCTTCTTGGTGATGTGAATGGAAAAATCGGTATGTGGCTCACATGTCCAATCTGTTTCTCCGGCCGGGTCTTTCCACAACACCGGCGCTGTGCCCAGTTGAACGACTGTGACTCTTTTTCGGAAGTATTTTCCTAACACTTCATCCTTGAGAAATATGCGCCGAACTTCAATGGCACTCTCATTGATTCCGGCGGAGAGCAAAGTTTCATTGCGATCTCCTGGCAAAATCACCGCCAGAGGTGCTCCACTTATCCCAAACAGGAGCATCATCCAACTTACAAGGCAAAACAGGAGAAGCCCCCATCTGCACCAAGGTACCAAGCTTGCGAGTCCAAACGGAGTGAAGAGGATCTTTGACAAACATCCAGTGGGAAGAGAACACTCTGTCCGAGAGCCCCGCTGAACCAGATCCTCATTTATACCGCTGGGCAACACAACCAGCAACGGGTGTTTGGAGCGAACACGGCGCACGCCAGCGAACAAAGCACGAGAGAGAAGCACTCTCCCAGTGGAACTCTCAGCGAGATCATGTTCAAAGCGTCCGGAAGCGAAGTAAAATCCAACTGCGTCAAGTCCAGAGAACAGTCAACCCATTTGGAACGAGACACTGGTTTTAGAGAAGGTTTGCCAGTATACGCTGAGTGGACTGACGGGACTTTTCTTCCAAGTAGGTTGCCCAGGGATCAGCGGCAGAGGAAGCGGCGGCAGCGGATGCAGGACCAGGACGCGATGCTTCCCCAACACGAGTACCCAACAAGCCCAAGGCATGAAAGATAGCACGACCGCAACTGATGGGCCCAAGCACACAAACCTGCAAAACCAGGAGAAATTTCAAGAGGAAAATATGGCGGCGAATGGGCAGAACAGGACGACGTCTCCCGCGAGGGGAGCAAAAACGACGACGGCCAATGAATTGACCAGGCAAAGCAAAACGACGTCTGCAAGAACGTCTAAGACGAAAGCGAGACGCAACGCAAAAGAGGGAGGCACGCAAAGAGCGTAGCGAAAATGCCCAAGAATTCCACAATTGTCCAGGCAGGGCAGCCACACGGCAGAAACGGAAAAAGGCTGAATTCAAGACACAATGCATAATGAAAGTGACGACATGGCAGCAAATCAAAAAGTATGCGATGAACCACAAGGTGACAATGGAACAGCTGTCGTCTGCTGCATCCTTGATAGACACGCCATCCCAATCACTGAGATCTGGGCCAGGCGCCACAGCCGCTGTTAAGGCGCTCCAGGTTTTCGAACTGTTCGTTGTAGACCGGACGGGACTTTGCCGAAGGCCTCCTCGTCCAAAATAGAAGGCGACCACTCAGTCCGGAGCAGGGGGCCGCCAAATAGGCCGAGGCAGGCCAATAGGGGGCATAATATCCCCAAGGCGGCGGCTTCGAATCAAATTCACGATCCAATTCAAGAAGTTTTCAGGGCAGAACCCCAGCGAGATGTCGCAATTCAACTGAAACTTCATCCTGGCGCAGAAGAATAGGTCGTCGGCTCAGGCCAGAACATTTAGGCAGCCCCAAAGGACACACAGAGCACGGCAAGCCAATGTTCGTTCACCATGATGGCAGCGCACGCGTCGATGAAGGGAGCCTACAAGGTCTGAAAACACCTGGCGCTTTTCTTTAAAAGACGCATTCTGCTCCAACTTGAGACATCTCATGGCCTGCACCGGCGTTTCGGTATAGCCGGCACAAGTGAAGCGAAGGAATTTGCGACGGTCCGACCAGGCACCAGAGCGAGAGCACATTACACATTGGAAGCGCACGTTGCCTTTTTTAATCACTTTTTCGACGGTATATGTCCCAATGTGTTGTTATTTTTCGAATTTGATGTCCAAGATGCTTGACGACCCAGAAGTCGACTGCCATACAAATCATCACATATTGAAGCTCCACGAGGTAAAGTCACACCAGCGGCCATTTCAAAGTCAAGACACAGTTCTGCCCGAGTGACTCCAAGAAAGTCATCTTTGCGAGGCCGACGTAGTCGGGCCATGTACCAGGCCAAGGTTGCCAGGCGAGCTCTCCAAACCTGAAACGCAGGGATCGGTCAAAGGCAGGAAACTTTTTGAACCCAAGCAAAAACTATTGTTTTTCATCGGTTTGAGAAAATATTCGGAGAAACCACGAGGCGTTGGCGAAGGAGAGACTGTTTTATTATAGGTGAGAAATTTGTTTTTCATTGCAACTTCGCTGCGGGCAACCTTGCAACTTCGATGAAAAGAGCAGGAACCTGACACATACGCTTTGAATGCGAAGCGAATCCTTCTGTAGAGTGAGTTGAAGACGCCGACGATCGGCTTCGTCGCTCTCGAGAGAGCCTGGAGCGCCAAAAAAATGAAACTGAACTCCAACCACCGAGAAAGGCGAAGAGGTTGAACAAAGGCAAAGTACTCGACCATCCCCACAGTCTAATAAATGCCCCATCCAAGAAAACTGTCAAAACTGCAGCTAAACACGGTGTTCCCCACAACATCGCCCATAATGTTAAACTGAGCGACACACCATCAGGAGCGCTGCACTTGGGCGGCAACTTTCCTGGCCAACGTGCCAGGCTTGGAGGTAGCCTTGCGAAAGGTAAGGTCCTGGCATAAAAAAGGCTGCAAAGCGAACGCACAGGGCTGCATTGCCAGGATGCCATCATTGGTGTAGGAGAAGCCATCGTCGCTGGACAAGGCTTCCTTGCTGTGAAATCTGCAACCATGGAGCACAGTCGCACCTTCCAAGGCAAACAACTTGGCTGCTGCCTGAACTGCCAACGCAGCTCTTCCGGCTTCTTCGGCAGGCGCAGAACGTTCTTTGAGCGCGTTGAGAAACCACTGCCAAAACTTGCAACGAAGAGTCTGAGCAGCCAAAGAATTCCTGGTGGCTGTAGCAGCCAATGCAGCCACAGCCGGGCCCTCACCATTGCTCTCAGAATTGCGGGCCCGCTTCACCACCTCACCCTTGGACTTGTTCTCCATGCGGTTCTTGAACAAGGTCTGCACATCTGCAACAGCCTGACCCCGATGGATGATGAGCTCGCTGCGCGCTCTCTCCGTTCGGGCATCTCTGTCAGTTGCCAGAGCTGGCGCAGCAGTGAGCTCGCGCGCCTGTTCCAAGGCTTCCAAACGCTTTCGCAGCTCTGCCACGGTGGCCATGTTCCAAAGACTCAGGACTAGTGAGTTGAAGGACCATGCATGTTGGCACCATCTTCAGCAGCTTGGTCGGCTGCACTATTACAAAAGCGTTTGAGTTCTGAAGACAAACCGGCAGCAATGTGCTGCGCGGCTGCGTGGCCTTTGATCCATTCTATCGCAACTGCGTGGGCGCACACGAAGTTCAATCAAACACTGTATCTGGCGCCAGAGGTCAACATGTTCGCCATCATATGGAATAGGATTCCGCTCACAAGATGTTGAACACTACTCACCACATAAGAAGAATCTGAACGAATGATCAAGGGTCTATTTTCGACGGATAGAGCAGCAAGAACTGCTCTTTGCTCCACAACCTTCGAAGGTTTTGAGAACGCACGGGCATGTGAACGCGTAGGATCATTTACTACCCCGTAACCGGCTTTCTTAAGAAAAGGATTGGAGGGATTGCACCCAGAACCGTCAGTCCAAACCACTACCATGTGATTGACTATGGCGTGAAGTTGAAGTGAATCCCCTGCAAAATGCCACAGGAAGAACGAAAAGGAGGAGTGACCTTCCGTGGCACTCGGAAAAAATTCGCTGCAGATTATCGTACATGTGCTGAAGAAGCTTGAAAAGATTAGCGCAAAAACCCAACCGGCTGGCTAACTCAAACGCAATATTTTGGGGAATGAGATCGAAGCCTTTCTGTAGCCAAAGTGAGCGCAAATCAGAAAAGTGCCAGCAAATGGGGATTCTTCAATTCGCAAGGATATACCAAAAAAAACACATCGTCACTGGAATGGCCAGGCCGGAAACCAAATTAAGATTTGCGCAACACCTGTCAAACAAAGTCACTACCCAACACCTCTGCAACATCACCTGTCACAGCCCTGCCATGGCAAAAAGCGATCCCAGAACAGCTCCAGATGCAGCAAATGCCACGCAAATTGAACATGACAACTTTGAGATATCGAGAAAACACAAGGTTTCGTGAGCCCGCTAATGTCCAAAATCGAGGAAAATCGCATCTTGCACAAGGCATCCTTCATTTTTTCAACTTGCTAGAACATCAACATGCCCAAAGTGCCACGCCTGTCACACAAAGTCACGATCCAAGACTTGTCCGACATGACCTGTCACAGCCCTGCCATCGCGGAAAGCGGTCCCAAGACGGCTACAGATGCACCAAACGCCACGTTCGCCACACAAAGTCAAGATCAAAGACTTCTCTTTGGTGGTGTGATTGAGAGGTGATGTAAAGATGTGGTGATGTGAAGATGTGGTGATGTGATTGATTGGTGATGTGATTGAACGGTGATGTGATTGAGTGGTGATGTGATTGATTAGTGATGTGATTGATTGGTGATGTGATTGGTTGGTGATGTGATTGATTGGTGTTTGTGAGGTGATTGGTGATGTAATTTATTGTGATATTTATATCATTATTCAATTATCCGTAACACGGAAGTTCCGCACTTCGTACTTAAACTTCCTTTGACTAGTTTGGGCTCGTTAGGGATTTCACAATTATATTGACAATGCGACAACCCATGCATTTGGATCCAAAAATTGGTGTCAAAAATCAGTCACGTCCACTGAGTTGCAAACTCTGGCGACAGGTCTATGAATGCATAAACAGATGCACAATAATATCCATGTACTGAACATCAACTTGTATCATGGGCGGTCCATATCAAAAAACCAGCAACATTCATGTTTGAACACCAGCTAAGGTTGAAAGGGAGGTTCTCAATTTGAAGCTGCCATGTCTGAAAACCGGCAGGATCCCTACCACCGACCGGGACCTCGAACCGGACCCTATGTTGCCAAGCACAAACACTCCGAAACAAAAAGGTCAGCACAACATCACTGCATGTCGCAGCATCATCCTGTCACTCCAACAACACAAGTTTCCTGAGCGAAACTAAGCCTGGCGCAGTTGTGCTACAACGAAACATGTTTCCTACGTGAAACCCCTGGTGGAGCGTTTACGGGTGATCAAACCAGGATTGGTCCAACACAGTTCGCTACAACTCCTGGGCTCTCGCGCACGCAAGTTCCCCGTAGGGGCAGCCACAGTGGAAGGCGCGGAGGAAACAAAAGCTGAGCCGCCAATCAGAGCGGCAATGCCTGCACATCATCTTCCGTCATGGCACGTGATCAGGGATAAAACGTTTTGAAATCTAGCCCCAATCCAAAATTTGAATGACAGAAACCATTGGTTGCAAACGGGTACCAACGCTGTGGCACACAACGAGTCTATTGTTTGGTAGACGGTACACAGACATCCACGAAGCATTGTTGGGCTACATACAGTTACATCCATTCTTGGTCAACTTGATCAACCCACACCAATGCATCAGAGGTGAAGAAGTTCGTCAAATCAACGACTGAACACACAAGTTTCACCAGGACAGACATAGTCTGATGTTTGATGACTCCCACAGTGCCTGCAGCAGCAGATGCAGTTGAAACTCGGGAGCTAGCCATCCTGGTGGGATCCCCCCTCCCAAAGTGCTGATGCCGCCCACGAATCAACACAAAGGCGAGTTGGATCAGCTGAAAAATCCATGCGTTCAAGGCACGTTAATAAAAAAGAGGGAGTTGAGAAAGTGCAGTCGTCAAGACAGGCGCTTCGCCGCTCTATACAGGGATGGCTACACTAACTACTCCTGGAGCCACAATGGCGGGATTTTTGACCAGAAATTCCATCTCAAACTTCGAAGCAACGGAAAAGAATGGTTACCAGCACCATTCATAGTCATTAACAGCTACTTCACCAAAGAAACACTAAGTATTGCTAACCATCACTTCATAACCATCATTCAGAACCATCACTTCAAACCATCATTGACAACCACCGCGCCCAACCAATCTCACCACAGACCAGGGCCATGACGACTGCGTTTGACGACCCCCCGGGGAACACAACGACTGCGCTACGACCGTGGACGACCGCGCGGGGCCCCGTCGCGCAACAAGGCCGAGAGGCCTGGCGCCTCTGAGTGCCGATGTGCCGATGGAGGGAACGGATGATGCGATGAATACCCAGATGAATGTGGCATGATGATAGCTAAGCAGCTGATATATATGTTAATATATCTTATATGATGTTGTGTAAATTATTATATATACATATATACATATATATATACATACATACATGTATATATATTGTATATATCATATATAAATATATATATATACATACATATTATATCATGTATGAAAAAAATAATAGCCAGGGATGATACTCACAATGTAATAAGCCATTGATACACCCGTTGACATAGTTCTGTGATGATGCTGGTTCATTTGTAACGTGCTAATGTTCATACTACTTCATGAATAATAGCTTATGAGGTGATGCTGGTTTCTCAATGTTTGATTGATAAGATAGTGATTACTGAGTATTCTTGAAAAAATGGTGGTTAATCATGATGACCGGAATGATGAATTTTTGATGGTAAGTCATACTATTGCTGATTCTCACATCATGAATAGTAAGCCATCCCATGATGAAGCCATGATGTTCATAATGTTTAAGATGGTGGTTAATCTGATTCAAATAGAATCAATGTGTAATTGCGCATAAATCCTGTTGTGCTCACAGGTTATGACGCCATGCACTTTTTGGTAGATATCCCCCTATTCACAAACCAAGGATGAGTCATTTCAGCCTGTGTCACCAGTTCCATTTCTCACTGCCAGGGGCATCTGTTCTGGCGTGGCCATCCTGGATCTGCTGAACTGCTGGAAATTTCAAGCTGTACAATGACTCTCTCCCAGGCAACACGAGTACCGGCTTATCCACAGTGCAAGAGCCATAGACTCAGGGCTCTTGCGCTGCGCGGGAATTGCTTATGGAACTGCTGGAAAGATCGGCACATCCCACAACGGCAAGATCCACACAGGATGCAGTGGAACACTCCATGAGCTGCAAAATAGGGTTCTCTCTTGGTTTTGATGAAAATGTTTGCTGCAGGCCAGAGTGACCCGCAAAAACCAAAGAGTTTGAGTTTGTGCCACTATTTCCAGCTTCAGCTTAATCCGACTCGGATATTGCGCAGTTTTGCTACACTGGAAAGTCCAGCTTCACATAATGTGGTAGAATGGCCGTTGATGCATATCTATCTTGATCCTAGATAAATTGCATCCTCATGAAAACTCTGGCTCCTTACTAAAAGAATTATCTTTGCCATTGGATCAGGGGACGCCGCCTACTAGATGGCTCAGCTGCAAAACTGCTTGGCATACAGGTATCAAAACTGCAAAACTGCAGCTTAAAAGCAAGAGACTTCGCCCTGGACCAGACCCTAGAAGATTTGGGCGCCTACTGGGAATGCGAAAATCCATGGGAACAGCATTGCCAAAATTGATGCCAGAATATGCAGGGAGGGCGCTGCAACTGCCCTTCCAGCGCGGGGGCGAAATCAAACTTGCAATCAACGCTTCTCGTCGAAGCTTCCCAGTTGCTCCGGCAGATCATTTTGTCGTCCGCCTTTCTTCCCAACGTGTCTCATAGTCAAGAACTCAAATGATCCACCAACAGCCTGGGAACCACCGGTCACTGATCCGTGGCAAGGCCCAGTGAGCAGTTTAGTGTATAGTCATTACTATTAATGGTCTAGCAATAATTACTCTTTCAGAATGATACTGATCACTGTTCACATGGCCTTATTTACACATCATTGTTCCCACTCTCAGCAGCTTCAATGTGCTCAACCCGCTGCCAGCTGGAGTTAGTGCGAATCGATGCGGTGGGCGATGCAGCACGGCCTCCAAAGCCAATCGCCCGGATGTGATTGTGAAAAAACAGCTGTGTGTTATACCTGCACATGCCTGCATCTGACACATCTGGGCTTGAATATAGCCAGGAGATTCCAAAATTGCTTGCAGCTGCTTTCAATCCGACCCAGACTTTTTTGAATCGAAACAGCATATTCAACAACCACCGCGATCAGAATTCCAGGGGCGAGGGTACTAATGGGCACAATCATGAAAAATGCTAGCCTGAAATTTAACAAGGTGAAGATAAGGGTTGGCAAACCAGCGGTTTTCGGTCTGATGGCAATATGAAGTGGATACCTCAAACCCCCCAAGGATATTCAGCTTTGGTGGCACTCCAAGCACCCAAAAATCAGCACCTGGTCCTGGCACTTCGCGCACACGTGCTTTGCCCACGGCCCATTTGAGAGGCACAATTTTCCTCAGCGTTTGTGCCACAGGTGCCAGCTTGTGCATTTCTTTCTTTCATGCCAAGAACCAACAGATCTAATAATTGTGGTACTGAAAATGTCTCAGCGCCTCAAATCTTTCAGGATCCATAACTCTCTCCCACAAAAATCTCATCCTTGAACCAAGGCGCTTGAGCGCAATGGTCAGAATTCCGTTGTTCAGCCCAGTGCGATCAATGCATGGCTCGAAGGTGCCTTCCGATTGAGGCCATGTGAACTCGCGCTCCCAAGTTCCATGCGTTTGCCTTGGCAGTGCTGTGGCAGAAGGCTTCCGGGCGCAGTGGGTTGGGTGTACAAATCGAATCAGGCCGACTGCTGCTGCTGCTGCTGCCAAGTCCAGATCTCTTAATTCTATTCACCATAAAAAATGATGGTTGTCCAACAATGAGCAACACAGAATTGCTCGCTCATGGTCAACAAGGAAAGGAACCATCTAACTCGCTGCACCCCGAATGGCATGATCCGGCGCACAAGACACAACCCACCGCACGCCCAAAGAGCCGCCCTACATGAAGTGAGAAGCATGTTCCAGCGCAAACGCGTTAGCATTCCCCACCCCAGCCCTCACAAGCCATGCGCATGTTTCTACAAAAGTGTTGCGCCAAAAAAACGAATCAGTTTCACATAATTGCCAGGGGTGACAAGCCAGGATGGCTGCTGGATTCAGGGTAAAGGAGCACAGGAATGATCCCCGTAGTTGCGTTTGAAAATCATCCTTTGGGGGATGGGTCTCCCCAGCCCCAACTGCCACCATGCATGTCATCGCGTGCCCTAGCCTGATGGGATCGACAGACCGTACGGTGGCTTCAGCGATGGGTGGCTTTTTGGTGATGGTCACCTGCTCCGAGTTTGCCAACATGCTGGATGCGTCAGCTGGTCAGCTGGATGCCAGGGTTTTCCCTCATGCTAAATGATGCTAAATTATGTTAAATTTGATCCTTCTCCAGAAATGAATAGACATGAAGATTGGGCGATGTTCAAGCAGTCAAGGCTAGACGGCTCAAAGATCGATAGTGAATCGATATTTGGTTGGGAGTGAACACCCCGTTTGGTATGGCCCAAAGCCATGTCCTGAAACATCTGCACTGTCACCGCAGCTGTAACAAGCCCTGTCATCACATGGTCCCTGCCTTCACGACGCCGTTCGGAATGGGTTGACATTCGTAATCATCGTCATCGACTCCAGGACACTCAATGACGATCAACCGATGACCAGCGTTGCCAGTTCCCTCGTCGTAGATATTCACCTAATGGCTGTTGTTGCCCATAAGGGATGATCCATCATCGATACATATCGATACCAATGATCCCATTTCAAGCAAAATGGTAGAGGTAGAGCAATTAACCTTTGGACTCCCTGGAGCTATGACTGGTAATGCATTTTTTTCGTATATTGCGCTGTTTGACTGTTTGACATTGTGAACATTCACAACTCATGCTATGCAAGATGGTACAGGTTGATCACGTGAAATTATACATAAATTCAAACTGTTTGGCTAAGAGTATCACGGACAATGGGTGTTTCTGTTGCTTCAGTCTCTTTTCATATGCATGTCAATGTGTTCTTCACAATTCCGTGGACGAGGACTTGATTGCAGCTGGTTCACGATCGGATCAAAGCTCACGTCATGGGCAATGATCTCCCCCACGGCTGACATCACACCACGGGTCTTCGTTATCACATCCGCTTTGTCGGGCGAAACCAACGAAAAAATGCCTGCAGAAACGTAGCCATTGCTGCTCTCCTCAGCCACGGCCTCGAAGGATACTGAGAGGCTTTGATCTGGAGCAGCACGGACCGCCTTGAAATGGAGAATGGCATCAGGAGTGCACCATGGGTTGTTAGGAATTGTTGTAGCTGAATAAAATGGAATATGATTGGATAAGCTGACAATAAGCGCTCATCATGACTCATGACCAAGTTAATCAGCTATGGGGGAACAATTTCTGATTCTAAGTGTCAAAGAATCCCAGAAACCTGACAAAACATCATATAGTCAGTCATGAAAAGCACAGTTCTCTAGACCATTTCGGTTTGGACACTCTCTTGAGAAACTTTTGTGGGTTGCGAGACCCTGTGGGTGGAAACTCTTGGAAAACACTTATTTTGATAGGCGGAGGGCTTTGTTGGTCTTGGAGGACAGATTGTGGGAAACTTGTGAGAAACGCTTTTGTTGGACTATACTTCAACTTGTGAAACACTTCTGGAACACCCCAGCCTCTGGATCAGTTGGTGGATCAGTTGGCACCGGGTCAGTGGGCGTGACGCTGACAAAGTTCGGCATAAGATTTGACAGCTCCAACGCCAACCGATCGGTGAGAAGCACATGCTCGCCAAGCGCGTTGCCATGTTCCAGACCTGAGCTCAACACCGCACGTCCGCAAGGACTTGATGGAATTAATAGGTGAAAGATCCATCAGCAAGCATGAGCCAAGCGGCTCTACTTAAAAATCCAAAAGAAACATAACACGCAGGGTAGGAATTTAGGACCGTGGCCCTTTGTGGCTGTTCCCCCAATAAAGCCCTAGCTCTCACTTCGTTTGCCAAACACCACTGCAGCCTGCTCGCTCACTTTCTAAAATTCATGGCCAAACTAGCTTGCTGGTTGCAAGACATGAAATCCGCATGTCGTCGGCTGAAGCAAACTAAACCCTAGCAGCGCCAAGCAACTCTGGATCAAATACTCTCGGTTCTTCTCATTGAACGCATCTCCGGCCTCCGAAAACTCGTAGCACAATCCAACGTGACGGACCGGCAAAGTTCCGTTGCCTAGATCAGCGGTGAAAATGAGATCACCCAAATGCGACGGTTCTCCATCATAGCTCATCATGACCTGTCGCGAGAAGAGCTGGGTGGCCTCCAGCACATCTTTGGTGGTGCGCAAGTTGTGCACCACGATCAGCTCCTTGCTGGGGCAAGGGTGATTTCCAATTGCGCAATGAAAGCACCGTTCGTGATCAACAAATTCAAAACTAAACTACATTCATGTTAGCATTGTTTGAATAAATCAATGAATCAATCAATCCATTTTGTATCCTTGTGTTGTTTGCCCTTCACATAGGTCGAACGGAGCCTTTCAATGTACTTCTGCTCGTACCAAGTCAAGTCGTTAACCACGAAGACCATGTGATGAGAGATCCTGGCGCGAAGTCTGCATGGGAACAAGTCATCTGAGAAGGGTGGACGAAGCCAGCTGCTTGATTGCCAATGAAGGGTTTGAATATGTGGCCCAAAGGCCATGTCATGAGGTGTGGGAATATTTTCGAAGCACGCAGCTCCACAGCTCAAAAAAACGGTTAACAAAAACACCGACCCCTGTTCTGCTCAAGAACGTGACGGGAGTCCGGAAGCCTTGGGGTGATTTTGGGGGTATCTGTAGCTATCTTGAGTGCTTAAGCACTCCAAGAACTACTTCCTGAGGTAGCAAATCCAACTAGGATTTTCAAGATATCCAAGTATCTACTTCGACTTTGGCAACATCAGATCCTTGATATCAGGGCGAAGATGAGGGACTCAGTGGTTTGAGCATCGTGAATGGCATCCACGGCCTCTTGTCGATGTGAGACAGGAGACTGCACACCGGCAGAGTCGATAATAAGCATCCGACGCTCTTTGATCCAAAGAAAGCTCAAACCTTTCGTGGTGTAGAGTTTGCCAGAAGGTAGATTTGCACCGAACAACTCGTTCAGCAGCCAAGTTTTGCCTGCAGTTACGTTCAAATCAAAACAAACATTGCAATTGCGTATGAGAGCAAACCCAATTCAAAATAAACCGCTTTTGCATGCTTTTGAAACGCTTCAGGTTTTCATCTGGGCACTCTGCCTTTGTCGAACAACCCCACCACTGCAATGATGCGGTAGCGACTCTCCTTTGCAATCTGCAGCTCGGACTCTGCGTTTTGGAGGAACTCGATCTTGCCTTTCTCCAAGAATTTTGCCAAGGAGTCAAAAGCCTCAGCTTGTTGGTCGGATGTTTCTTGGAAAACTACAGATTCTGCTAGCGGAAACATACAAACAAATAAATCTTCAATGAAGCAAATCAAGGTCAACAAAGATTGCATCATAGGATGTCTCTGGCCGAAACTTGTCCTGTTTCGAGCGCCAGGCTCTCTCGGCACGCTCTCGGAGAAAGCGCTGTCGCTGGACATACCCCTTCCAGGTGGCCTGAATCTTCACTGCAGAATGGACAAAGTGGCACTCCCGCTCAGCTGCCTGTTCAGTCTCTGCATTGATCAAGGCGGAAAGGCGGTTGACCTCTGCTTCAGAAGCTTCTCTGCAAGTTTTTTCTTGGCCAAGCTCCACGCCCAAACGCTTTGCCTCTCCTTCCGCAAGCTGTCTCTTACCTTTTTCTGTCTCAAGCTCAGCACCCAAGCGTTTTGCTCTTCCTTCGGCTCGTTGTTTGCACTGCGTTTCTTTTTCAAGTGCCGACTTCAACAGCCCCGGAAGTGCCTGCTGAATGTTCTGACCATTGATCGAATGAAATTGAATTTCGATTTCCGGACTATTGTTGAAAATGTCACAGCCATTGCTGTATGAGAACTGAACAATACCACCCGGTGAGATGGCTCCATTCCAACCGCACCAGCCATTGATCCGCACTTGGACATGAGACGTCGTACAGTTCTCATGCCCAGCCGAGGCAGGAGGCATCATGCGGAACACAGGGACCCTAGAGTTCTCATACCCTGCCGGATAGAGCTGCGGCTTCAACTGCAAGCCCAGAAAGTCCGCCGTTTGGCACACGCACTCACCATGGGGCATTTCCTTGAAGTCATCACTCTTAAAGCGCCAAATGACCTGTCAGAATGGCGAGCAGAAGAATAAAAAGAGTTCATCCTGGTCCCTGGTTGAAGTTTACCTACTCGAGTTGATCCGTTGAGAAGACAATTTCATAAATATAAAACCTCCCTTTTGGGGCAGACCCATCCAGGTTTAGCCTCATCAGCCATGAAAAACATCATATTTGATGGCTTGTAATACAGCATTCCTATTAACGTAAAGGATCTGCTGACAGCTCTGAGTGCAGAGCTGCTCCACAGCTGTCTCCCTACACGCCTTCGCCTCACACTCTTTGACCTCCACAGCGCCACGCTGCTTCGAGATGGTCATTGCCAGCTGGTGCCTAAGTGGTCCTTCACCCTGAAACCCTTCACTGATCCAGAAACTGCGGAGCCGTCCCAGGTGACAACTGGGTGAAAATCACAATCTCAAGTTTCCCAACACACTGAAATGGATGCACAACTTTTGAAACTCCTGGTCAGTGCATCATTTCTTCCATCCCTATCTACATGGCTTTGACATACGGTGGGCGCCAGAGATAAATCGGTTGGTCGGTTCATCAGTCATTTACCGTACTGTAAGTCAACATACCTAAGCCAAATTCCTATTTTTGTATCAAAATCACCTGGGGTTTTGGGGGTACACCACGGATGCCACCCTAGAGATGTATATCTCCCAAGAAAAGGGATCCTCCAAACGCCAATCAATCTCAGGTTTTTGCTCAATGCATCGGATCCGCCGACTGCACCATTCAAAACGTCACACCTGTGCCCCTTCGCCGCACCACTTTTTCCTCGTCGCCATGGTACTCGCAAAGTGCCAATTCTGCCGTGCGCAGAACGTGCAGAAAGCCATTGCCAGGTGGGCCACTCTTAGGCCAGCTGCAGGCCCAACTTCTTGGCCTTCTCCGCCTGAATGGCGCGCTCACGGCGCTGCGTCACGTGCTGCGACTTGATGCCCATGATGCCTGCACGCTTGGATGTGGGAGCCACTTGCTTGACCGATTGACCCATGAATGTCCATGTGTTTTCTCCTGGTAGCGAACAAAAATCAGAGTTTACTGCCATCAATTCATCACATATGCAGTTCCAACATGGTGGGACTCGACTCTTGGGGTCTCTCCAATGCCGCAGCTTACCTACCATGTCAACCCCGAAACCGAGAAGGTGCTGGCAGCCTCCGCCCCATCGGCGTCGGTTCTCCATGTTGTCGTTGAACTGTGCCTTGAAGTTGCTGATGAGGGTGTTCAAGTCCTGGGCTTACTGCAAGCAATCTGCCACCGGCCCAAATTAGACTGTACAAGTTGTTCAACCAAAAGCTGGCAGTTCCAACTGGTTCCAACAACACTAAGTGTTAAGGCGAACAAGTAGAAAAAACAACCAAATGTTAGTACCAAAGTAAGTAGATGACTGCTCCAAATGGCCAACCACAGGTAGGGGCGCAGTCACCGCTGGAGCGATCCAACTGCCGACGCCCCGCCTTCTCATCCTCAGGCTTCACGCTGGTGATGGCCACACAGGCGGCAGCCTGGGAGTATCACCAAGGGTGACAGGACGACCCCAGTTGAAGCGTGATGAAGAGCCTAGTGATTCTACTTGTTACATCTTGTTACTGGGTTTCTAGTGACTTTACTTGTGATATCTAGTGATGGAAAATGGTTTCTAGTGATGAAAAACTGCAACTGGTTACTAGTGACTTTACTTGTGATGTCTAGTAATTTCAATGTGACTAACTCAAACCATTGAGGCTAACAACTGACTGCCATTATCAAGCACCTCAGTTTCTCCACAAGATCTATGGTTTTTTTCAGCCTGGAAAATGCACTGATGAACTGGGAAAAACTTAGATTTCCACTTCTGTTGGTTGATGGGCCCTCTCTTAACCCGCTGGAGTGGGAGGCCCAGGAGAATCAACGCACACCAGAACCGAGGAACATGGCCTCGATCCTCGATCAGTTCACTGCCATCTCCGACAAACCCCAACCAAGCGATCGTTCAGTCTGGTCATCCAACAGTCAGCTTCTGATGCTTCCATACTTTCTCAACCAGTTGGTGGTTTCAACCCCAATGAAAAATATCAATTAGTCAACCAACCATTTGTTAATGATTAGTAGAGGAAATCAAAAAATGTCAATCAAACCACCAACCAGTTAACCACTTGACTCAAACCAGTGAGACCACCAGTTGGATTACCATCATCCCAACAGCTTGGCAAACGGCACATCGGCGCCTTCTGATGGATCAGCTGACCCAGGCGAGACTTGCCCTGCGAACGCTGCTGATTTGGCGGTTGCACGCGGTAGATCCGTAGTGAAATCCGGAGATCGGATGGCAACTTGATGGCAAATCTCTAGGTCTTGACACGAATATCACAAATCTCTAGGAATTTATGCTGGTTTTTCCATGTTTTTCCAACATGGCAGTATCCCCAGTTCTCATCCACGTCACTCTTTTGTATGGTAATGAGTAATAAACTCGATCTATACCTTTGGGGGTCCAAATTTTGAGAAAGGCCCATGTGGCAGTTGATGCGGCACTTGATGTTTGTGACCCCTGGTGACCTGCGGTGACCCAACTGATGTTTCTGGTGAGATCACTTAACCTAACTGAAAACCATCCGAAAAGCCCGGAAGAAACGGAAAAAAAGATTGGATCTAGCTGAGAAACATGTCCTAAGTGTTGGTCTGTCTCTTGCGAAAGAAAGCATTGGAAGTGGTTTGTGGACACAGCCACTACCAAGACCCGTCTCTGTCAGAGTCCGCCTTGATGATGCAGTAGGGCACATCCTGGCAAGATCAGCTGGAACCACCGTGGCCCCTTTGAGCCCATGCTGGTAGATCCAGCAATTGATACGGCCAGCTCAATAGCAATATGGGTGTTTCTCGAAATAGGGAACCCCCTAAAAATGGACGGTTTATTCCCATAGATGGCTTATATAGAATGATTTGGGCGGTCCCCTATTTTGAGAAACACTCATATTGAACAATGCTTTGTTAAAGCAACCATAATATCTATATCCCTCAATAATGTAACGCTCAATTTGCAACAAGAGATCCACTGCGTCAACATCCAACAGCCAGCTGCTTCACAGTTCGCATCAAACCCGACCGGAACGGTTCCTTCTTGCGGCACAGCGCAGGCAGCCAGCACACCAACTCGATTGGGTCCACATCGTGGGCGATCACGACCTAAGGCGACGACCAAAGGTGACGCGTTTAAAACACGCTCTTCTGGGTTTGTCCATAGCCATGGTGGTGCCTAGTAACCATCCAAGAATAGCCATTATGAATAAGGAAACCATCAGTAACTTGCCGGCACACCATTCTTGCACGAACTCATCCTTATCAAGAGGTCCTTTGCAAAATCAGCTTATGGCCATTTTTCCATACTTTGTTTAAGGACTATCCAATGCTAATCTTACGTCATTTGGTTGGAAGGACTTAAGAGGAGATCCCCAATAATGAATCACCCTGATGTCTTTGACTGCACATACTACAGAAGCTATTTGACGATCTAGATCTCATGATCTCTCGGTACACTAAAGCCCAATCGCTCCCATTTGGCTCGCAACGAGTTGGGCTTTCCCACCAACTTGGCCATCTTGTTCTCGACCAGGGTGGTCACGTGGTTCAGGCCATACTTCAACACCTTCCACGCCGGGTGTGGCAGGTTGTTGGTCACCCCTGTTGTTTTGGCATAGTGTTCATCCCTCCAGGATAAACCAAGAACTGCGACAACACCAATAACCACCAATATTCCTGGCTGATACTTAGCAGAGTTTGGTCAAACAGTTGCTATCCTTCTATGGAAACAAAGTTGGAGTTAAACCAGGTCCATGCGACGCTGCCAAGGAGGAAAGTGGCCAACTTCTCCTCTAAACAAAGTGGCTTTGGCCAATGCTTCAGACCTCTCTCACACAGCAGGCTCCACACCTGAGGCTTCTTGCTCTTGACCTCCTGGCCTTCCTGCCAAGGCAAGCACCAACTCCCAAGTCAAGCACCAACTTGGGTCGCTGGCGCATAGCAAAACTCAACGCAAGGTCACGCCACAAGCAGCCCGAGCCATCGGGTCCCAGGCCTTCTTCTGCTGAGCCATCTCCATCAATCGAGCCTTCTTGGCCTCCTTAGTCTCTGGCTGGTACTTCTTGCACAGCTTCAGCACGTTGGCCGCCTCGGAAACACGCAGAACGAACCCATCAAAGTTGTTCGGGGCCAAGCCCAACCCAGAAAGCCTCTGCATGCAAGCTGCCTACAACTCCCAGTTACGTTGGTCTTGCGTGATGCTTGACCCAGAACCCTGCGGCTCAGTCTTGATTGGCTGACCGTCTAACATGACAGCAGCAACTGCTTCGCTACCTGATTCTTGTCGATGGCCATGTTGAACTGGTTGATAGCAGGAGGCACCTTCGGCGGCAAAAGGGCACGACTCTGGAACGGCAACGATGCAAATATCAGTTTTTTAACAATCCTCGACACAAACATCTGAATCATTTGTGCTTTGAGTTGCTGATGACATCTCTCCATAGTGTCGTAGACCATCAGAATCCTCCACGTTACCTGTTCCATTGCTTACTAACCTTCAGCAACTCGGGTCACCTTCAGGCGCATCAGCATGATTCGCTTCTGTCGCTGGAGGCGGATGTACTTGGGCCATTTCACGAATCGCGTAAGGTCTCGCTTGGGCTGGATGTCACCGCCAAGTCGGTAGTTTCTAGGAGTCTTCTCGAAGAGAGGATTCCTAAGAGGAAGATAGAAGAGACTTGCAAGAATGGAAAAATGCACTGCTTGGAATCATTTCAACTAGCGGCATGTTGCAAAGCACAAAGCTGAAACCTTTGGGTTCAAAATGTGAACATGAGAAGGGTTGAACAAACGCAAGCCCTGAAGCCGATATGAATATATTGCCCAAAACAATTACCCATGGAGAACCTCAAAACGCATCCCTGGGGGAATTGATTCCCCACGTCACCAGATACCCAAGCTGAATTGTCCATAGATTCAAATGCGTTCATCTGCCAATGGATCCCAGCCAAAGCATAGCCTTCGCTCATGACTGTAATCATGACTTCTATTCGGTTAGAACACTCCTGGTCTGGTAGCTCCAAATCGCTCCCTCTTTAGAGGGAGATGTGGACCTGGCATCCCCTGGCTCCTTATAACTCCAACAGCCACAGTGCATCAACATCTGAACCCGCACCCGAGGAGAACTTTTTTTGGCAGGTCTCTTCTTGGCCTTCTTCTTCTTGTCCGCCAGTGGCGCGCTCGGGAGCTTCTTCCCACCCTTCGCTGCTTTACCCATGGCTGTGCGGCACGGTGAAAGGAACTATGGCGACAAACCTGAGCCCAGCAGGCGAAGATCCCATCCGATCAGCAAAATCTGCGTCATGCCACGGCAACGGAGGCTGCCATCCCCCCAGGGTCGCGCTTCCCTCAACGGTGTTGGGGTCCTGAACAGTTGGCAAAATGATACCATGAATGAGTCGTCTGATCACCACATCACCACTGTAATCAACCACAATGATCTACCATTGTCGTAATGATCAACCATGATGTTCATCCATTATGGTCAACCCTATGATAATCCTAATGGTAATCCTCATATGATCAGATCAGCCGCACCCTTGCAGCGCAGCGCATTCGAAAGTGCTCCATTTTCCGTTGCCAAACCTCGACTCGCTGCCGCTGTTCGCTTCGCCGCTCGGGTTCTTCGCGGGTCCTCACAGGTGGCTCAGTCCCTTGAGGGACTCCAAAGATCATCCCATTGGAATCCTGGGTGACCGCATTAAGTATCAGTGGCTGGAGATATCCATCTTGAAGTAGGCCGTCAGACCAAATTTCTTAAGGTATCTTGAAATCATGAGCCCATGATCAGACCCTGTTCACAATCACTGACCTGGGTTTGTGGTCAGTGGCAACTATGCACGATCCAGGGTGCGAAATGGTCATGATTTTTGAGAAACATTTTTTCCCTTAATCAAGCAACCAAGAACTTCCCATTCATCGCCGGGTGGCATTGTGGGTCGAGACGAATCATGAGGTAACTTCTCTAATGGGTACTCTAGAACTCCATATCGTGCCCAGCTGTGGTCACTAGAATGCCATAAGTGAACCACAACAACCACAGCAACGTCCTAGCTACCCCAGCCGCCCGCGCACGGTGAAAATGACGGGTTGCGACGAGTTGCATTGCCAGGTGGGCCACTCTTAGGCCAGCTGCAGGCCCAACTTCTTGGCCTTCTCCGCCTGGATGGCGCGCTCACGGCGCTGCGTCACGTGCTGCGACTTGATGCCCATGATGCCTGCACGCTTGGATGTGGGAGCCACTTGCTTGACCCATGGATGTCCAGGCCATCATGGTGACGATGGCCTATAACTCCTGTGCAAATGAAAAGATCTTTTCAACAAAAGCAGAAGAAACTCAGAGAGTGTCTGGAAATAGCCGGGTTTTTCCTGATGGTGGCGAACAAACATTAAGAGTTGTAATGCCATCCACTGTGATCACATATGCATTTCCGACATGGTGGGACTCAATTCTTGGGGCCCTACCAATGCGTCAACTTAGCTACTGCGTCAAACCCGAAAACGAGAAGGTGCTGGCAGCCTCCGCCCCATCGGCGTCGGTTCTCCATGTTGTCGTTGAACTGTGCCTTGAAGTTGCTGATGAGGGTGTTCAAGTCCTGCACCCAAGCGATCCACAGAACCACTTCAAGGCCCAGATCAGACTTCACAAGTTGTTCCGCTCATCCAAAACACTGGTTCCAACAACACAACAGAAAGCCAGCCCTAGGTGAAGGGTAAGTGGTACATCCCTAGGTCAAGGGTAAGTGGTAAATCAACCCGTTGAGGAGCCGCAGAGGGCAATCCATGTCCTTCTCATCCTCAGGTTTCACGCTGGTGATGGCCACACAGGCGGCAGCCTGGCCAAAGCAGCTGCGGCCATGTTGGTAGGTCGATCATGATGGGGGTTACCCCGAGTCGCATCGATGAAATGGATTTATGTTGGGGGAGAAATCGAAACCCATCAATAAGTGAAGCCATCTGTATTTTTTTGGCCAAACATGAAGGCGTTTCACCCCAGATCTTCTGTTTTAGAAGCCGAATGCTATCCGTGGTAAAATTTTGTATTGCAGATTTGCAATGTTTGACACGGGTGGTTCACTACCAGCAACGAGAATGGGGTCTGGCATTGACTCACCCAGCTGTACTACCTCCACCAAGACCTGAGACAGAGACAAGATGGATGGGTGGCCATCCCAAGAATTGTTCAGTGGGAAAATGTACCGGAAAAACATGGTTTTTTTCTAGATGTTCCCATCGACTAAGCCTTTTAGAGCAATGGTTCATCTCCATAAACATAATTCATCAACGGGTTTTCATTCACTTCTGTTCTCTGTCACTGCTGTTGATTGCAAATCCACTTTTTGATCAACCACCCTTCATTTTTGATGCAAAGAGGTAACAATTTTCCATCAAAAACAGGGGGTTGAAAAACATGGATTTTCCGGTCTCCCCTGAATAATTTCTTAACGTCCATCGAAGGCAAGCACTCTTGTTTTCCTCCTTGCGACACTTCACCACCCAACCTCCACGCCCTGGCACTTCCAGCCTTCTGGTGAATCAGCTGACCCAGGCGAGACTTTCCCTGAGGCCCAGATTCGAAAACCACATCCGCGTTGCTTGGCTAGCGATTATTAATAACCCAGAAAAATGAAGCAATGATGGCCCCGGTTTCCCACAATTGCGTGCCATCAAAGTCATAAAATTTGGTGGTTCAAAAAGTGGGGTCGTTCTCGCCCGCTGCCTACCTTCAATCCAATCCAACCAATGGGTCTACAATGCCAAGATTTTCCGTGGCTGCGTTGGTCTGAAAGCAGGAAGCCATTCGGCAAGGAGGGGTACAGTAATTGTTGCGACATGCGTTTCCATCGGGTTTCGTTTTTTGGCGAAACTGTTGGTTTTGCGTACCAACGCAGGCACGCCTCAAAATATTCGGTTCCTGTTGTCGTTAAAAAACTGCCGTTTGGGGGGTTCCAGAAGTCCTCGTCGGGGCCAGCGAACCGGGAACCGGGAACAGGGAACATATATGCTCCAATTCTGCAAGGGTTGAAGGCAAGGGGATCATAAAGGAAGCATTTAACTTGTCCACGTACACTTATTCACCACCATTCACCAATATGATGCTCATTCTTATCCAATCTAGAGACAACCAATCACCAACCCCTGCAAACTTGATACAAGGCTCACTCTGTCCACACCCAAAGGACTGCTGGGAAACCCCAAGCCTCCAAATGGTACCAATTGTGGACCCTACAGCGAGTTTCTTCACTGTCTGTCCCTCCATGATCATTGCAGTTTCTGGTGGTTAGTTTATACTTTAAATTATCCCCATCAACATCTTCGCGATGCTTTACCGGAAACAAATCACCAGCTAATTGCATACCTCCTGTTTGGCAATCAAAGGTAGGCCCCAAGCTTTGGGAGACGCAGGGTGCTGGGGTGTGCCACAAACGTTCTCGGCTTGAAGGCACCTTGATGATGCAGTAGGGCACATCCTGACGGGGTACCCCTCGAAGTGCTCCAGATGTTGACATCCACATGATCAACAGACCAAGGTTACACCACGGCTAAGGACAAGGACTCGACCATTCTACCACTTGGTGGCCACTCCTTGTAGCTCCAAATGGCTCGCCCTTTCAAGGGACCTATGGATACCCCTCGCTCTGCATCGCTCCCAACTCCAGGTATGGCCATTCGGCTTCCTGAAAGGTGGTAGTGACTCCAGGCTTCGTGGCTACTGCCAAGGTATACTATAAGCAGTGCTCCAAGGAACTTAGAAACCACCGGGATTCCCTAAACCTGCCCTGCTCATCCCTGCTCCCAGAGATCGCAAGATCACAACTCCATGCGTCCTTCTTGCGGCACAGCGCAGGCAGCCAGCACACCAACTCGATTGGGTCCACATCGTGGGCAATTACGACCTAAGTACGTCATTCCAAGCACGCTCTTGTAGGCACAGATCCTCAAACTTGGAAGCCTATAACCATCTATAACCATCTAAAATCATTCAAACCTAGGTCACCTAGGAACCACCAGTTACCTACGGGTATACTACTTTCGGACAAACTTATCTGCCTCAAAAGGTTCTGTACGTACAGTGGCGGCCAATCCTTAGATGTTGACCAACATGTGCCCAAATTTGATCGTTGAATCAGGAGTTTGTCGCTCGCTTTTCCTGGCCTCGAGGTCTCTTCGTACTAATTATGTTCCAAGTGATAAGGTAAACAATATGATTTTTGAGTAATTAGGCAAGATTAGACTTAAGAAGCACAATAGTAAACCGCTCTAATATTTGATCGGCAAACCAAACAGCTGCTTGCAGAATTATCACGTTGGTATATCCAAAAACAGCCCCTATTGCCTATCACTCCCATTATCTTACTGGCCAGAAGCTGGGCTTTCCTGCCAACTTGGCCATCTTGTTCTCAACCAAGGTGGTCACGTGGTTCAGGCCATACTTCAACACCTTCCCCCCCGGCCAGTGCGGGAATGCTGGTACGGCATGGTGGTGTTTTGGCAGGGTGATGTTCATCGTTGATGGAGAAACCATGGACTGCAACATTAGTCAGTAAGTCCTGGTTGATGGCTACATATAATGGCTGCCAATGAAACCGTCAATGACCATCTGTCGTCCAGAAAATGAAGTTGGAGTTGAGTCAAGCCATTTGACTCTGCCGATGGGAAGCTTAGGAACTTCTCTCCCCACATCGGCTACAGATTCAGGACTGCTGAAATCGATTAAAATCACAATATGACGAGCAGAAACACCGAATTCCGCTCATAAGTCATAACTGGAAAAAATAGCTTCGAGCCAGCACCCCCATTCAGTGACCTCTCTCACACTGCAGACTCCAAACCCACGCCTGAGGTTTCTTGCTCTTGACCTCTTGCCCTTCCTGCCAAGGCAAGCACCAACTCGGGCTGGCTGAGCCAAACGAAAGCAGAACATAAGGTCACACCACAAGCAGCCGGCCTTCTTCTGCTGAGCCATCTCCATCAATCGAGCCTTCTTGGCCTCCTTAGTCTCTGGCTGGTACTTCTTGCACAACTTCAGCACGTTGGCCGCCTGGGGTCGCTTCGAATCTGTTATTCAAAGAGGTCCACATCAGACATCAAAAGCCACAGGACTTGAAAGTACTTTGTGAGAACCACATGACTTAAAAGCTCGTGTGAACCCACAGGAGTTGTCAAGAGAGAATCACGCATCAGACGTCTGGATGCACACTGCATTCGATCAGCCAAAGTTGCTGAGCCCATAGGCACTTGTTCAACAAGCAAAGGTGAGAAGTTTCAAACAAGAAGCAGAGACTTCCAAATTCCAGGACACGAGTTTAATTTTAGTCTCTTCCCATCAGCCCTGAAGAAACTGCATGAGCACCTGGTTCTTGTCGATGGCCATGTTGAATTGGTTGATAGCAGGAGGCACCTGCAGGGGATTTCAGAGCGAAGCAGCCGTGTTAGTGTATTGAAAACTTGCGGCATGTCCCGTGATAGTCATGGACTCGTAGAGGTTGATGATGGCTAATTGATGGTTGATTAATGATATTAATGATGAATTGATTAATCATAAAAAGTTAATTGATGGTTCCTTATTAGTTGATTAATGATTTGAAATCGATGGTTGACGATAGATACTGTAATCATACTCCAATTGCTAAGTATGATCATGGTGAATCATGATTTACTTCCAGAGATCCTTAATCAGAACGGATCACGACAATCTCCTTCCAGGCGGGATTACACTCCTCCTAAACCCGATCAACCGTTTCAGGGAAGGACAAGTGCGTAGAGGTCTGCGTTCTGTACCTCCCTTCACAGTTTCTCGAGAAGCAAATCTCTGCTACCCCCTCTGAGCTCCAGCTCCGGATCCCGACGTTGAGTTCCGGTGCAGGTATCGAGTTTATGATTCCAACCACCTTTCTGAGTGACAGCAATCTTTAGCATCAGAATCCTTTAAGTTGGGGCCATCGCTTACGAAGCTTCAGCAACTCGGGTCACCTTCAGGCGCATCAGCATGATTCGCTTCTGTCGCTGGAGGCGGATGTACTTGGGCCATTTCACGAATCGCGTGAGGTCTCGCTTGGGCTGGATGTCACCGCCAAGTCGGTAGTTTCTAGGAGTCTTCTCGAAGAGAGGATTCCTCGGAGGAACATGGAAGACTCGCAAGAATGGAAAATGCACTGCTTGGAATCATTTCAATGAGTCGCATGTTGCAAAGCACAAAGTGGGAGAAAAAATAACTGGGAAGCAAGAACCAGGTCTTAAATCTGAATCTGCATTTAGCAAAATATTGACATGAAGTGAATTCAAGAACATTTGTAAATTGAATCGAGTAAAGCAACGGACTTCCCTCTTCGTCTACTACATTCTAGTTTTCCATCACCCGCGCTGCAAAAGTGATTCTACAATTGACAAAAGTTAGAAGTATGTGAATATGTGGATACCCCTCGCATGCCCTGGCTCCTTAGCTCTAACAGCTACTGTGCATCAACATCTCAACCTGGGGAGAACTGTTGCGGCAGGTCTCTTCTTGGCCTTCTTCTTCTTGTCCGCCAGTGGCGCACTGGGGAGCTTCTTCCCACCCTTCGCTGCTTTACCCATGGCTGCACGAACCCACGGCAGGACGGTTGACGACTAGGCGACAAACCTGAGCCA
>VSDK01023042.1:201992-230570 GCA_009767595.1 Symbiodinium kawagutii
CTGGACGAAAACCCATTTGATCATGAGGTTGGTGTTGATCTAATATTCCTTGCAAACGAGAATGTAACAACCTGGAAAATATTTTGTACGTGATCTTGAGGATGGCAACTGGTCGCCAGTTGTTCGGTAAAGACCTATCACCAGTTTTTGGCAACATAGTGAAAACTGTGTGTTGCCACTTCTCTTCGCATTGTCCACTTGCAAGCATATCATTGTAAATGGCAAGCAAGGCACGTAGCACATCTGAATTTGCATGTTGAAACATCTCAGCTACCAAGCCATCTGTGTCTGCACATTTTTGGCGTTTCAACTTGCGCAGTGCCCGCTTCAGTTCCCACATTGTAAACGGCGGGATGTCAAAACATTGCTTCTTTTTCAGCGACAACAACAAACACTGCAAATGTTGAGTGTTGAAACTAACGTTTGAATGGAAAATGTCCTGCAAGAAATCGGCGAAGTCATCGGGTTTTGGCGGGTTTGCCTCCATAAATGTGTTTGCTCGCATGGAGTGTTGCTGCAACTCGTCCAAGCGATGCAATTCTTTGAATTCTTGTAAAATCATTCCTGTTTTCAAATTGTGTTTTTGTCGCACTTGTTTTCGCAGTAGTCTCCGGATGTATTTGGACAATGATGTTCTTTGTGTTTTGTTTCGGGTTTCCCGTCGTTTTTGCAAAAGTGTCTGCAGTTCCTGGTGCGCCCAACTCTCGCTATTGCTGTTGCAGCTGCTGGTGTCCATAAGCATGCGATCCGAAGCCGAAACCGCTTTCAACATGACTTGCTCTAGACTGTCCATAGTCCTTGGCTGATTTTGCTGCATCAGTTCACCCAAGGCTTCATGATAGCGCTGCGGCCTTCCATTTTGAACAAGCACTGGTTTCCAACCACGCCTGACCTTGTTGTTGACAAATTTCCGCCCTTTCCGTTTCATCAAAAAGAATGCAGCACACACACTTCGGTGATCAGATCCAAATCGATTGCGTCCGAAGCCCCGGCAGCAAGAAGCGGTAACCCGCAAAAATACAAAACATAATCGATGCGCCGCTTCACGCCCATGGAACTGCAAGAAGTCCACTCATCACCATTGACATTTGCAAGATTCAAGCTGAACGCATCCCAGAGTTCAGTCAAAAGTTCACCACGCCAACCAATGTTCCACTAAGTGTTGAAATCACCCCCAACGACGCAAACCAAATTGTGACGACGTGCTTCTTCCAACACAACCTCGATTTTATGATAAAAATTTGTCAGCTCTTCCCTTGGGTATCCAGCATACGGGGCATAGACGGCAACAATCCTCATCAAACCACGGCCAGTGCGAAGGTCCAAATACATCAATCGTTCCGAAATGAATTGTACCGACTTTACATGTCCTTTGTGCTTTGCATGCAACAAAATTGCGACGCCAGCGCGTAACCACTTTTCACCCGAAGCAAACAAAACGTGTGGATCCATGACATTGTCAAGACCATTGGCAAAACGAGTTTCACTGAAAAACACAGCATCCCATTCCACAGTCTGAAGTTCCAGCCCTAATTCCATAAATCTGTCCGTGTGTGTCAACCTCGCATTCTTGGCATGCACCTGGAAAATCGGATTGTCCCCATGCACTCTTGAATTCGAATCTGCACATGCACCACTTGGAGAAATGGGTCCCCTCGGATCCCTTTGCGACAACGAGGTCGGCAACAGTGGCTTTGGTGAAACTGAACTCCGACGGCGGTTTCCCTAATGAACGGCCCTTGCCGTTTTACTTTTTCCACCTCCTCGGCCGTGTTTTTGGAAAACGGCCCGGCTCTTCTCACACAACTCCCGGAGTTCGTCACATTGCTGGAACTCCTCCCAATGAACCCATTCATCTGCCCATTGCATGCGAAGATCGCCATCCACCGATTCAACCTTCACCACCACCTTCTCCGCAATGATGCGTTGTTAGTAAGCATCATCGATGGCCATCTCCTGTTTGGAAAACCCCCATTGCGACAGTTGCCACCGAAGACCGAGAAGGAACAACTTTCTCGCACGCACATGAACAGGCAAGTCCTGTGTAGCCCACACTATGCGATCACCAAGTTTCACACGCAAGCTTCTGACAAGAGCCACAGCTGTGTCCCTGTCATCT
Organism: Symbiodinium kawagutii; assembly: GCA_009767595.1. Taxonomy (NCBI): domain Eukaryota; class Dinophyceae; order Suessiales; family Symbiodiniaceae; genus Symbiodinium; species Symbiodinium kawagutii. The sequence goes on from VSDK01023042.1 coordinate 204,112, forward strand.
GCCGACCGGAACTTGGCAAACAACAAACCTTCAAATGATTTGGATTTCATGTAAGTTTCGATGTGCCTTGGTCCGGCCAATTCGAGTAACTTTTTGGAAAACCATGTCGTAGCTTCATGTAAGGATTGAAAACTTTGAAGGCCGCCAATCACCATGGTCTTGGAAATGTCTTGAACTGTCTCAGCGGATGCGATTTTCAACTGATCCACCTTGGTTTTCAAATCTGCCAATTGCTTTTCATGTTCCTGCAGCTGATCCAGGCCAGGTGCCGACCTGGGAGTGCTAGCATTGGAAGTCTGGTTTTCGAACAACCTTTCCAACTTGAGAATCCTCACATCCTGCTCCTTCACACATCCTTCCATGGCATCCAAGCGCGAGGACACACTTGAACTCAAATTGGCCATTTGTTGTTGCAAAGGGGTCAATCCATTCTGAAGTTCATTTCGGATGATCTGGGCTAATGTGTTGGTGGTCAGGGCAGTCATTTCCGGTGCGGGCACTGGCTCAAGCTCGTCTGATCTCGCAGGGGTGACCGGCACAGGTTCCTCCAGGCCATCATCCATTTCGTGAAGACGCGACGTCAACCGACGTCTTTGTGGAGCTCGATCTGGAGTCATCGAAGCCATCAGGAAAGAAGAGCCAAACCTGGAGCCAAACCTTGAGCCAAAATCATCCCTTGAGCCACGGCCGCAAATGCATAGCGTGTCAATTGCAGGAACAACCTGGTGAGACGGTCCACCGATTGGAAAGCTTGTTGGACCCCCACACGAGGAGCAGATCGTGAATCAGAAGCACGAAAACACGCTCAAACCCTGGGGCCGTCTGAGAAGATCCCCCTCCAATTAGGATCGGCCTCCTGCAGTGAGGTGACGGCCGCAATGATATTTGTGTGGCAACGCAGCAACATCGGATGGCGGAGGGTAAGGCAATTTAAACCCCATGAAGGGCCTGCCAGGGGAGGACGTTTTCCCTTGCTGAACCTCATCCTCTGTCAGAAGCATTGTACATGGCATTGGTCAAGCCCCAGAATGACAAGAAAAACTGGCCTGATGAATGGCGGATGGGAGGATTCTTAGTCTGCCCCGGCCTTGCGCAAGCCAATGCTAGATTGTCGTTTACATACAGTATACAAAGCCAGCCGTCATGTGCTGTACCTAAATACATTGTACCTACCTAAAAAAAGTTCAGACTGAACCATTGCAGGACTACAAGGAACCATTGCTCTATATATCAGAGTCGGAGTCAGGCGTGTATGCCCTTTTTCGCAGCCCATTCAAGGCACAGGTGAAGCAAACCACGATCAAATGTTAGGCATTCATGTGCCCAACTTGCCTGTCACATCAGCTTAAGCAAAATGAAATGAATTTTTGTTTGTGCGCCTTCCAAACATCAGAGTGCACAGCGACTTCACGCCACGAACCCAGGTTTGAATATCGACAATAGGATTGCAACTTATCGTCCCATTGCTGCCGTGGTCTTCCAACTTTTGGTCCGTATGGTAGTTTCCAGTCCAAACCCGAACCACCCATCGACCACGCGGCAGTTTAGCCGGACCAGTTTCCGACATTCAATTTTGCTGATGAATAGTGCGGTGCGCACGACCAAAGCAAGCCACAGAGGTGACAACGGATTGGAAATAGCGAAGCCGATTCGCGATCGAAACCTTCCCATTCTGCAGCATCCCACGGTTTGCAAAGTATGGTTTTGATGCCTGGGCCATGTGGTATCTCAAATCGGCAATGGGTTGGCCGAACCTTGTGGTGAGAGCATGCAACCTAACCATTTATGACCAGCATCCTTGTCCAATATTTTGATTGAAAAACCTTTCTCCGTAGTCAAAACTTGAGGTAGTTGAGCTTCAGTGGTCAACACCACCGTGTTTGCCTCATTGATGGCAAGGCCAACTTCATCCAAATAATTTGTCAAAGAATCTAACATCGCACATGCCTCAACGTAGCTCCCAGCAAATAACAAAATGTCATCAGCAAACCGCAAGTCAACCAAGCGTGGGCCATCGTGCAACAGGTCCAAGCCTACCGACCCAATGTTTGCCCTCCACGGAACAAAGCAGGCAAGGACTCAATACGCACCCTTGCAGCACACCGGAGTTTATGCAGAAACTCCGGCTTCGACCCCAATTGCCCAACACTGACCCGGATTGATCCTCACATAAGCTTTGCAACATCCAAATCAAATGCTGTGACACGCCGTCTTTTGCCAACGCTTCCCCCAAAGGGCCCCATTTCATTGCTCTTATATGATTATTTCCTTTTGTCGAGGGTCGGGATCCCCGAGGGTCGATCGGGACACCCTCATGGCCGATCGGGACTTCCCAGGACCGAGAACCAAAAAACAAAAAAAAACAAAAAAAACAAAAAAACTACAAAAAAAATAAAGCCAGCAACGTTGTCAGACCCTGAAGACTAAAACGTTGCCCTGATTTTTTTTGGTTTTTGGTTCGTTCGGTGCCTGGAGGTTTTTAAAAGAGTCCGGTCGGAGGATCCAGTCAGAGCCCTTCATTGGGGCAGGGTGCACTGACAAACCGGAAAAAATAAAAGAAATGTGAAAACCACATGCCACATCTCTGACATAAGCTGTTGAACCACTGGCACGATCTCGTGCCATTTGATGTCAAGTCCCCCTTACAGCGGTGAGGTGTAGTGAGAAAAGCCATGCGTTCTACTGAGTGAAGCTGCCACCTGTTGGTTAGATCCTTCAGGTGGTAGCGGAGCTACCTGGTAGGTGGATTCAGCAGGGTTGTCGCAGGGAGCGGGGACCATAGGCTGTATCCAGTGTGGCATTGATGACTGCTACTTCATCGGGAGGACGGGAGGATGACCGTTCTACAACGAAGCTCGAGGTGTTCTCTGGATCAACCCAGGAGTACAAACGATGGAGGCGCAAGGCAGAGTTGCACTTGCTGGGCTTACCTTCGAATGTTGGGAAGACCAAGTGGGGGCCTAGGCTGCTTGAGGCTCTATCGGGCGAACCCTGGGACTTGTTAGAGTCTCTTTCGATCAAGGACATTACTGCTGAGAATGGAGCGACTACCATCTTCGAGATGTTGGATGCGAAGTATGCTGAACGATCTGAAGATGAGTTACAACGGGCGTTGCGGGAGTATTTTTATTTACACCGTGACCATCAAAGCCGGAGAAGAGTTCAGGGCCTTCATAGTGAGGCTGGAGACGAGCTACCGACTTTTGGTGACCCACGAAGTTGAGCTGCCGGAAGAGGTGCGTGGATGGTTCTTGGTGAAGAAGCTTCATTTGGATCAGACACAAGAAGCCATGGTGATGACGGCAACTTCTGGGAAGCTCGGGTACAAAGAAGTAGTCAAGGCAATCAAAGCAGTGTTCCCTCATGGCAAAGGACAACCACCAAGAGGCAAGGACAACAAGGATGTCTTTGAAGCGGATCTGAAAGAGCCAGAGGAGCAACGTCCAGATGATCGAGAAGAGAATGAGACAGAGGATGTCTTTGAGGTGTGGCAGGGTGTTGCAGACCAAGTGCAACAACAAGAGGACTACGACTCCGATGAAGCTCTCGAGGTTTTCGAGACATATCGAGATATCAAACGCCGAGTACAAGAAAAGAAGATGGGACGGGGTTTCCGTCAAAGTGCTCCTCAGTGGAATCTGACGGGCAGCATCAAGGCTCGTGTTGAAGCTTTGAAGGCGAAGACAAGATGCTTCATCTGCCAAAAAGCAGGACACTGGAAAAAGGAGTGCCCAGAACGGCGTGCGAAAAGAGAGGGTCCTGGTCCGAAAAGCCAGAAGAAGGAAGCCAATGATGTGAACTTCTGTGAGGTCTCATTTCCGGAGTCAATGGATGCGTTCTTGATCGAACCGAGAACGTCAGAAGTGACCGGAGGTGAGAGTGAGAAGACCTGCACACATGCCGAAGCAGAGACAGAAGTCGATGAAGAGCAGGTTCCCTTCCGGAACTACATCCAAAAGGTCCACAAGAAGTACCGAAAGGCGTTGTTCATCCCAGGAAAAGATGATCGTGGTCATGGACTGAGTGGACGAAGACTGACGCGTGTACAGTACATGGATGGTAGGGAGCAAGCATAGATAGTCATGCAATTCCAGACACGGCTTGCAGGAAGACGCTCATCGGGCAATACACGCTGCGCGACATGGAGCGTCATGTGAGAGAGAGAGGGATGAGAGTCTTGCGTAGGAGTGAGAACAATGTTTTTAGGTTTGGCAATAGCGGGGAACTTGCTTCTAAGGAAGTGGTGAGTATTCCGGTGACCATTGGTGGGAAGAATGTTGTCATTCATGCAGCAGTGTTGCCGGGAGCTGGGTCAAGAACACCACTTCTGCTTTCCAAAGAGTTGATGCGAATGTTTGGTAGTGTGATTGACATGGATGAAGATGTGATGACGTTGAAACAGATGAACACTAAAGTCAGATTGAAGTACACGGAGCGAGGACACTATGCAATACCTCTGTTTGAAGCCGCCAGCTTTTCGTCTCGAGGCCAAGGTATTGACCACCACGTGTGTCTCATCGGTGATCATGTCGGCGAGCAAGATGAGTCCCTATGCCAGCAGCAGCGTGAGTCCTCTTGCATTGAGCTTGATCGAGGACATTGGTGCCGAGATGCTGGAACCCAAGAAGGCAGTGATGGACAACATCGACCTCTACAGCGACCACTCAGAGGACGAGCCGGACGATTGCCCGGTGAAAGGGAGTGTTATCATCACCAAGGGGAAGTACGGGAAGAGGGCTGCGGATCGCATCTCTCTGAAAGAGACGTACTTGACCGACAAAGGGTACTGCCAGTGGGTGAGGGACCACATCGGAGAAGGGAAGTCATACACCATCGAGATGAGGAAGCTTCGCCTTTACATCGAGATGAGGGATGTGAAGAAACGAATCCGAGTACGAGCTACGCCCACGATCTCACCAGCTCATCTACAAGTTCCAGTGGTGCCTCAGATGAAAGCCAAGGCCAAGGCTCAGCAGAAAGGTGTGACCAGGAAGGAGTGCGAAGGGCCGGGCTGGAGCATCCACGACAAGAGCATGGAGATCGACGAATGGGCTGTGGTCAAGGACGATCAAGTCCAGGTGCTCGAGGAGCAGTGCACACAGCAGGGACAGGAGATCTCAGCCCTCCGCAGTGCGCTGGCCAAGGCATGCCTCGAGAATCCGACCGAAGAGAACCAGCGCATCCTTCAGAGCTTGACCATGACAGAGAAGTAGAACCTTCCGAGAAGGAAAGGATCATCCTCGAAGAAGGATTGAGGAAGCTTGGACAGCTTAGCAGAAAAGAGAACAACTATGACATCCTCTATGTGGGATTGAATCCTGATGTTTCGGAAGTCTTCTCGGTTCCTCGAGTCACACTGATGGCTCAGCAGGTTGGAATGACCTGTGGCAGTTCCTTTGACATTCAGTCTGGTTGCAATTTGCTGGACAAAAAGGAACAAGACCGAGTGTTGCGGGCACTTGAGGAAGAGAACCCCGAAATGACGGTTATTTCCCCCCCTTGTGATCCTTTTTCGGTGTTACAGAATTTGAGGGTCAAGAAGAACATGAAGGAGTGGTTGAAGAAGATTCATGATGGTCGGGTGTTGTTACGGTTTGCTATGAAGGTTGCTCAACATAGGCTGGCTGCTGGTAAACATTTTGTGTTTGAGCACCCCTGGAATGCGAGATCATGGAAGGACAGAGAAGTTCAACGGATCATGGGTCATCAGAATGTTGTGGTTGTCAAATGTGATCAATGTATGTTTGGTTTAAGGGATAGAGTGTCATTGAAACCACATCAAAAATCTACTGGGATTATGACTTCGAGTGCTCATGTTGGTCAACGGTTGAACAAACAGTGTGATCATTCTCATTCTCATGAACCAATTTTTGGTAAGGTTAAATTTCAAGGGAAGTGGCAATCACGTAGCAAACTCGCACAGGAATATCCAGATGGGTTTTGCAGAGCGATATGTCGGGGAATCTTGGATGAAAAGGAAGCGCGGCAGCAAGGGCAAGTGGTTCACAGTGTTCTTACGGTAGAGAATCTTGGGCTGAGTGACCAGGACACGGACAGACGGGTTGCGGCAGTGTTGCGAAGGTGCCATGACAGTTTGGGCCATCCGTCGAATGCTCGATTCATAGCTATGCTGAAAGCTGCGAGAGCCACGGATAGAGTGATATCAATTGCTAAAGGTCTCACGTGTTCTACACGCGAGGCCATGAAACCACAAAAGAGTCATCGTGTGGCAAAGCTTGAATGTGCAACACAGTTCAACCAGGTTGTGTGCATGGATACGTTTGAGTTGGATTTACCTTGGAAGAAGATCAAATGCCTCAACATCGTTGACAGTGCGACAAGGTACCAGATTGTTGTGCCTTTCTGGAAGGGTGCAACTGCTGAAAATGTGAGGAAAGGGTACCGCAGACACTGGCTTCGGTGGGCAGGACCACCGGTTCGTGTTTGGACAGACGGTGGAACTGAGTTCGATGGTTGTTTTTCGGAAAGGCTTGAGACTGATGGTACTCACCATGAAGTGAGTGCAGCCTTCAGCCCATGGCAAAATGGGATTGTTGAAAGGCGAGGAGGCGTTTGGAAGATGGCCTTTAAGAAGTTGCTTCTTGAACATGTGCCCAATTCCAAGGCAGAGGTGGAAGAACTTAGTGACCACGTAACAGTGGCGCGTAATTCACTTGTAAGGAAGGATGGGTACAGTCCATACCAACATGTTCTTGGAGCTAATGTGAGATTGCCTGGCTTGCTGTTGACTGGTGATCATGACGAAGTGATTGCGTCTGCTATGCATGTTGGCGAAAGAGGATTTGAAAGGCGCATGAGGATCAGGTGTGATGCAAGGAAGGCGTTCATGGAGGCGGATAGTGAGGAAAAGTTGAGGAAGGTCATGCGTGCGCAGTCAAGGCCTGACCGAGGACCATGGAGGACAGGAGATCTTGCGTTTGTGTGGAGGAAAGGAAAAGGATCCACTAAGTTCTTTTGGCATGGACCTGGGAATGTTGTTGGTGCGGTTGGCTCTAGGGTTTGGGTTGCGCATGGAATGAAAGTGTACCGGTGTTCACCTGAGCAGTTGAAACGCCCTACTGAAGAGCAGGAAAAGCTTATCACTCTTTTGCCTGAGCATTTGAGGATCATACGAAGCTCAGTAGCTGAGAAGGGCGCAGGAAACATTGTGGTCATTGAGCATGGACCAAAGCCTGATGAAGAGTCTGTTGAGCATGATTTGGAACACGAGTTGGACATGGAGATGGAATATGCATCAGGGAGCAGTCCCAGAGGACCAAGAGTGGGAGTCAGTGAACAAGAGGCTGTGACAGAGCCTAGAGTTGAACCACTCAGGGATGGGACTCAGGACAATGAAGAGGGATTACCTCAAGCGCATGCAGAAAGCATTGGATCACCGTCCACTCCGAATTCTGAGCATGTACTCTCAGACAACAACACTGAGAGTGAAGGACGGAGTAGGTCACGACATGCCTTGTCCTTGAGTCGTGATGGGAGTGCTCATGCAACCGAGATGGAGCCATTGGAAGAACCCGACGAAGGATCTGGAATGGAGGCTGAACAGGAACTTCACGGAGGGACTGAACCCTCTGAAGTACCTCCACAACCCTCGTCGTATGGACCAGTGAGAACCACGAACTTGACACGTGCAATGAGACATAGCTTGGATGTGCTTGATTTTGGCCGACACTCGCAACATGTTAGAAATGATCAACATGTCTTTGATGAATTGCTTGGTGATGAAAATCAAGTGTTGCTTGCAGAAAAGAAGAAAGGGCGTAAAGAAGTTCTAATGAAGGACTTGAAGCCAGAGCAAAACGAGGCATTGAACCAAGCAAAGACAAAAGAATGGAATAAGATGCTGGCGTCCGGTGCTGTCAAGGTTTTTTCAGGAGAAGAGGCCCAAAGGAAGGTGAAGGAGTTTGGCGAGGAACGTGTTCTTCAGTCCAGGTTTGTGGTGACGTATCCGGATGACCCGGTTCAGAAGGAAAAAGGGATTTTGAAGGCAAGGTGGTGTATTAGAGGTTACCTTGATCCTGACCTGATGTCACTCCATACTTCGTCTCCGACTCTTTCCACGGAAGGTTTGGCAGTGATTCTACAGTTGCTGGCGTCGTTTCGTTGGGAAGCAAACATAGCTGATATAGAAGGTGCATTCTTGCGTGCTGACCCCTTGAAGCGTCGTGTGCTGGTTAGGATACCTAAGGACGGGATTCCTGGGTTGGACCAACAATGTGTCATAGAATTAATTAAACCTGTTTATGGACTTGCGGATGCACCGAATTGTTGGCATGCTACTCTTAGATCTTTTTTGCTGTCTTGTGAAATGAAACAGAATTCTTTGGATCCTTGTATTTACTACAAACATGGTAGAGACGGTTCTTTGATTGGATGTTTAGCAGTTCATGTTGATGACATATTGATGGGAGGCACACAGGAGTTTCAGGATTCAATCATGGTGTCCTTGAAGCAGCGATTTCCTTTTAAACACTGGGTAACACGAGAGGGAGAGTTCCTTGGAAAACATGTGAAGCAGTTGGATGATTTCAGCATTGAAGTGTCGCAGAAAGAGTACAGTATGTCAGTGTCATGTATCCAGATAAGTAAAGACAGAAGAAAAATGAAAGACCATGAAATCAATGAGAAAGAACGGAGTCAAATGAGAGCTGTGTTAGGTGAAGTGAACTGGATCGCAATGAACAGCCGCCCGGATCTCTCTGCGAGCTGTTCTCTGCTCCAACAAAAGGTGTCTTCGGCAAAAGTCGAAGATCTGATTGAATGTAACAAGTTAGTTGGGGTAGTGCGGGATTTCGCTCATGGCAAAGTGACCATTGTGCCGATTCATCCTGGAGATCTGGAATTTGCTATTTGGAGTGATGCGTCATGGGCTAATGCCACTGAACGGAAAAGTCAAGGAGGATATTTGCTAGCAGCAGTTTCAAAGAAGCTACGAAGTGAAGAATGGTCTGAATTGTCGGTGTTGCGATGGAAGAGTTACAAACAAGATAGACAAACAGTTTCAACACTTGGGGCAGAGCTGATCGCAGCGTCGAGGGCAGTGGCAGAAGGAAGATGGGTACGTTCCTTGTGGTGTGAAGCTATTTTTGGGAGCTACAACATCGAAGATGACAAGGTGTACACCCCAAGAGTTCCTCTTTTGTTGCTAATAGATTCGAAACCAGTTTTCGACCACTGCAATTCTGAGGTTGTGACCATTAAGGATAAGCGGTTGGCTATAGAGATGTTACTGCTGAAAAAGGAATTCCAGCGAGATGGACTATATCTACGGTGGCAACCCACATACGCAATGCTGGGCGACGTTTTGACAAAGTCTTCTGCGTCCAAGGAGTTGCTCCGGCAAGTGATGCAGCACAAGAAGTTCTGCATTGTGGAAGATGAGAAGATCCGGAACTGGGCAGCAAAGAATGGCCAGAACAAACGGAACAACGATGAGATGAGATGAGTGTGTGTGTGTGTTTTTGGTTGGTGCTGTTGGTTGGTTGCCTTGTTTAGTTGTGTAACATCAACTCTTGGAAAGAAAATTCAAAGATGTCTCGATTGCTGTCTCTCGAGACAAAAGCGATGTCAGAGATGAAGAATCGGGGGGTGTGTGAAAACCACATGCCACATCTCTGACATAAGCTGTTGAACCACTGGCACGATCTCGTGCCATTTGATGTCAAGTCCCCCTTACAGCGGTGAGGTGTAGTGAGAAAAGCCATGCGTTCTACTGAGTGAAGCTGCCACCTGTTGGTTAGATCCTTCAAGAAACAAAAGTCGAGCAACCATGGTAGACCCCGAAGGCCAAAACGTTTCCCTCAAATCATTGATTTTTTTAAGGTTTGAAGTGAACCCAGGCAAGAAGGATCTAAAACAATTTAATGCAAATAGCTAGACAAATCAGAAAAATAACCACCTTGCTTCCTCAGGTGCTTTAGAGTTCGATCCATCCTTTGATACGTCCCGATGACAGTCGGGCCCGAGCTTGTAGCCAGGAAAATACGGGTATAGCGTCCGTTTGTGACCTTTAGCCATGCAGTTGTGAGTTGAATTGGCACCGGAGCCTAGTTCGGTCAGGGAAATGGAGGCAGCAGGTGCGGCTTCGGGGCAGTGGTCCTTGGTTCCTACATGGGACGGGCGACCTGAGACCTTCAGCCACTTTGTCCATGAAATCAAGTGGTCCATTTCCTCCACCAAGAAGGAGGAGCGTCCGCTGCTGGGAGCCAAGATCATTAGGAAGGCTTTGCAATCTCAACAGCCTACGTTAGTTCAGTTGATGTACAAGTTGGACCCCCACGACTTTAGCAAAGAGGAAGACATAGAGAAGTTGATCCAATATCTAGAGGCTTCACCTTTGAATCGTCAAGCACTACCAGATGCAGGGAATAAGATTGGTGGTTACTACAGAAGGTTGAGACGAAAGCCATCAGAGTCAGTACCAGCATTCTTGGTGAGAGAAGATCGTGTCCATGGAGAGATGCATCAGGCACTTCAGAGGTTGTTGCGAGAGAAAGAATTAGAATTCGATTCATACGATGTGACCGTCGATGAGCTCAAGGAGTTTGTAGGAATTCGACCAGGGCAATCATTATACTATGGACCAGATGATGATTCCCAATCTGCGCACTCCGGAACTCCACCAGTCTCCGAAAGGGGTTCCAATCGCACCAGCACCCCGCGTGAACCAGGTGCTCCATTGTCTTCTCCAAGGGCCGCGTCACAGCGTGGTGCAGCAGCAGAGCCACAGCATAGCCGTGGACCAGACCTACTGCAGCGCCTCATGGAGAAGGGATTGATTCCCTTGGCAGCTCTGGATGTGATCAGGGGCTGGATGTTGCTTGAAATGGCAACCCCAGGAGAAGAGGATCGTCGGTTGATTAGGGCAGCCACCAGAAACAAACTCGGTTACCAGGATATCCGTCAGGCTTTGTTGAGCATGTATGAGGAGAAGGCTCACCGAATTCCCATGGAACCCTACAAAGGTGGTGGTAAAGGACGTAACTATCTCCTTGAGAATTTCATGGCATGGAACACTGACCTAGGGGACATTCCTGAGAATGGCTGGGAGAACTACTTTGCGGGTGAATATGGCGACCCTAATGCGTATGAATGGGAACAAGCTCAATCCTCGGATGATGTGTGGTGGAATTCCCAAGCCAGCTTTCCTGAAACCGCTCCAGGTGAAGAAAGCTGGACTGATGGACCAGCTGAAGACGATGCCGAAGCTGACGAGGCATACGTGCAGCTGGTGAAGGAACAAGATGAAGCTGAACAGGCGTTCCACGAGGTGAAGGCCATGATGGCGGAGAATGAGAGAAACTTGGCAGATGCTAGGAAGGCAGTGGCGGCAGCAGCCCGGGATAGGGGCTGGCAGAATGGACCCCAACAACGCCAATCAAAGTTTACCTCCACATATAAGGGTGGCGGTAAAGACAAGGGCAAGTTGAAATCCAAGGGTCATCTTAGTTTTCAAGAAGATCTAGCATGGATGAAGGGCAAGGGCTTCAAAGGTCCTGGCAAAGGATTCAACCCGTCGAAGAACGGCAGTGTCAAGGGCTACCAGCAGCAAAAGGGCAAGGGCATCAACTATATGGCGCACAACATGTTCCCCATGACCATGGACTATACCTACAACATGGAGACAAACCCCAAAGAGAACATGACTGACCATGAATCCGTCATTGACACCGGCGCCACAGCAAGCGCAGGTGGACAAGCTGCGGTCGAGAGCCTCTGCGCCGCCGTGATGAATGCACGGCCCACAGCAGAGATGGAGGTGTACCGTGCGGAATCAGAACAACCCTGGTTTCGTGTTGGGAATGGCAAATGGGGCAGATCTCTATACCGGGTAGTCCTGCAATGTAATGGGATTTCTATGTCGATCTTTGCGTTGCCTTCAGTTGGTGTACCTGTTCTCACTGGCATGAGCGAACTCAAGAAATTGAATGCCATCCTCAATTGTTCCAACGGTCGCAGCATTATTGGTGGTAGGATGACGACTTTGAGAATGACATCAAAACGACACATGGTCTTAGATTTCTTGAAGGATGTTTTCGTTTCTCCAGATGTAGAAGAAGCTCAACTCCCTGCTCACTCGGCCAAAGCCAGGCCGAAGCCAGTGGATCAACGAATCCACGTGCATGCTGAATCAAGTCAACCCAGGACTCCACTTCCCGAAGGGAACTTGCAGTTTCAAAGCATTGCAGAAGTACATGATGTTTTCACGGTTGACATGTTTCCAGCTACTTTGGCGTATTCTTCAGATCAACCTTTAGAAGAATTTCTCATGTATGATGATCAGATCTCAAGCTATGCTCAACATGTTGGTCTTTCTCAAAGAGAATTTGACTTTCTGCGGGCAGCCGATTTGTCTCAATCTTCGGCGACCTCTCAGCTCACTCCAGTGAACCGTAACGGAAATGGGAGACGAGCTCAGAGCCAAAGCAGATCTGAAGAAGTTGATCAGGGAGACCATAGAGGAGAACGAAGTGGAGAAATCCACCAGCTCAACCAGTGCTGCGAAAGCAAAGGCCAAGAGCAAGTCCAAAGTGGTGCTGGATCACCTTCGAGTCCAGGGTCCAGACACCCGAGATCCTCGTCACCTCGACACCACATGGCCATGTCAGGGACTCCACCAGAGCAAGGGCTACAACAATCGTTGGGGAGCATGGGAAGAATGCGTGAAGTGCGGTTTTCGGACCAAGTACGTCCCATGCGTAGATGCTCCAGCTCAGACAGTGAAGTCAGACCTGCCAGCAACCGTCACAGAAGCTCTCCATCGGTTGAGGCTGGAAGGCTGGACAGCCGAGGAGCTGGATGCTCGTTCAGTGAAAGCCATGATCACAGTGGTGAGCAAAGAGAAAGTGCTCTATGGCAAGAAGGGGGCAAAAGCGAAGGCCAAGGCAAAAGTTCCTCCAAAGAGCTCAGCATATCCAGCACCAGAGACAGTGACGGAAGTGGAAGACGAGGACCTGGACGGAGCAGTTCTAGTCCAGGAACCGGCAGCCAAGAAGTAAGCTCAAGTCGGTTCCTTGCAGGGACCGACCGGACTGGACACCAGTCCCACGAAGTGCACCACGAAGCTGCTGAAGATGTAGGCTATGAGGCTTGCGTCAGAAAGATGAGTGCAGAGGAGCTTTTGATGATGAAGAAGGCTTCTCAGGAATTCAATGTGGAAGCTACTATTGCTTCCTTGCAGGACTGTGACAGTAGACCACGAACCATTTGGGAAGTCTGCTGTCGACTTGATTCTATTTTGTCAAAGGAGTGCAACAACCAAGGATTCAATGCCATCAGGAAGACACTCGAGAATGGCTATGACTTGGAGAAACAAAGCACCGTATCTCGACTGAAGGAAGAACTTAGAAGAGAACGACCCAAGAAGATTTGGTGTTCACTGAAATGCACAGAGTGGTCAGAACTTGAATCAGAAGACAGAGAGTCAAAGACAGGCTTTGAGGAGGAAGAGAAGGAAAGCAAAGAAGATGGTGAAGAATGCTCTATCCGTGCTGGAAGAGGCAGTGAGCATCGACCCAGAGATAGAATTCTACTGGGAGTGGCCTACAGGAGCTTACCAAGGATGGAATCTCCAAGAGATGAAAGATTTCGAAGTGAGGATGAAGCACCTTGGAGTACGGCTTCATTGGACTCAACTCCATGGTTGTATGTTTGGAGTCCAGACTTCCAAGGGTGAACTTCTCCACAAACCATGGACCATCATGAACAATGACGCCTACTTCCATTACCATGCATGGACTCAATGCGATAGAAGCCATGTTCATCGAGAAGGTGGAATCGTAGGCATTGGATCCAGAGAAGTGGAAGCAACTGGATTCTATCCGAAACGAATGGTGAGCAAGATAGTCAAGATCTGGAAGAATTCCTTTGAGACCAAGAAAAGAAGAGAGGGGACGCATGAGATGAAGAAGTATCTCATGGAAATGGAAACATTTGCCATGGAAGGAGAACCGGAGGCAGATGAGCATGAAGATGAGGAGTCTGTGAGTAAAGATCGAAAGGAGAAAAGCTTAGCTCTACTTCATCGACTCCATCGAGCAGCTGGACATCCTGGAAATCATCACCTGGCAAGACTCTGTAGGGAGAAAGGAATGCCAAGATGGATGATCAAGCAGGCTGAGAATTTAGTCTGCCAAGCCTGTGTGGACACTGCTCGCGGTGAACAAAAGGTACTACCAGTATCCTTGGGGGCAAAACCTGCGCCTTGGCAGATTGTATCCCTCGATGTGATGGAGTTGGTCTTCCCTAGTCAAAAGCTGAAAGTCCGTTTCTTGGTCATGACAGACACAGTGATGCGGTTCGTTTCAATCCATCCAATTTGGAAAGGATCACTCAATGAGACAGGAACCGAATCCGGCAAGAAATTGGTGGAAGCTTTTGTGGAAGGCTGGTTACTACAGAGGCCAAAACCAATGTGGGTTTTGGTGGATCCTCAGACCTCATTATCTCTGGGTGACTTCTCCAGTTTTCTCCAGTTGACGGGCATCGGCGTTTCAGTGACCCCTGGAGAAGCACATTGGCAAGCAGGAACCATAGAGTCTCTGATCCGGGTCTTGAAGAACACCATCCGAAGAATTCGGAATCAACATCCAGAACTTGATCCTGAAATTTGTGCCGGCTTGGCTGTGAATAGCCATAACAACCTGGCCAAAGTCAAGGGATTCAGCCCTGTCCAGTGGGCATATGGCACCAATGTCAATTGGGACAGTGACGATGTCAACCCATTGGAGTACAATGCTCACTCTCAACATGTACCATATCGATTCTGGATGACACATCGATACAGAGAAGAAGCAGAAAACACTTGGAGGAAAGTCCAGGCATCAGAAGCATGGACGAGACTGAAGAACTCCTCGTCTCGAGCTCCAAGAACCTTCTCTGTTGGCCAATGGGTCTGTGTTTGGAGAACAGCGATTTGGAGAACCAGGAGAGGTAGTCGTAATCCAGAGCCACGGTTTGTTGGGCCTGGACGAGTTTGCCTCGTCGAACCACCTGTGCTTTCTGAGAATCGTCCAGGGGTGGTTTGGGTTCTGATGGGAGCACGCATTTGGAGATGTGCTCCGGAGCAACTTCGTCTAGCTTCTCCCCAAGAAATCACCTTGAAAGAAGTCCGGAATCAATCTATCATTGCGCCAGTGATAGAACAGTTGAAGAGAACTGCTTGGGTGACAGACTTGACGAAAGAACCAGGCTTGAAGGAAGAAGATGTGGAGTTACCTGAAGAGCCGGCAGAACATGGCCAACCCGCCATGGAGGTTGATGAGCGCGGAAGAGCACAGCCACCAGAGGAGTGGCAGGAAGATGTTGAGAAAGCAAGAGATTCATGGAGGAGCAGAAGAAAGAGAGAAAGAAGTCCTCGAATGAGTCGAGAACATGTGACCCAAGAGAGATGGAGATGGCGACAACTGATCAATGTGAACGAGAATCGAAGAAGGGAAGGTTTACCTCCAATCATGACTCTGCCACCGGCTCCACCATTAGATCCATCTTCTGATGAGAACCTTTTCCTGCAGAAAGAGACTCAGTATTTCTCACTGACCGGTGAGAAGGATGTGATAGTTTCCGAGGAATGCTATGAGTTGGTACTTCAGAAGATTCAAGAGTTGGAGCAGACAGCAGAGGCTATCAAAAACAGAAACCGTCTTAGAGAAATGATACGAGAACAAAAACGACAAGAAGAACACCTTCTCTCGTTTCACGTCCTCATGTGATCGGGCAGAAGAAGTTTGCGAATTAGAGATTCCGATAGATCCCCAAGAACTCCTTCGCTCTGGCCACGTCTATGTGAACCAAATGATAGAACAGACTAAGGAAGTCAATTTCAGACAGTTGACACCTCGAGACAAGAAGTTGGTTGAAGAAGCCAAGGGAGTTGTCAGAAGTGTTGCAATCCAAAGCGCTCAGGAAAGTTCAAGAAAAAGTGCCTCCTGACGTGTTGCAACAGAGATCGATTCCAATGCGGTGGTTGTTGACATGGAAGGGTTTAGACAGCTACACCGATCCTGGTCAGGAGAAAGCTCCTGGAGTCCTTCGTAGCGATGGACTGGCCAAAGCAAAGGCCAGACTGGTGCTGATCGGCTATAAATACCCAGATCTAGGCAAACGAGACCTTCGCCCAGGGCAATCTCTCCTACCTACTTCAGCTCCTACCCTTTCACGTTTAGGAAGAAACCTTCTTCTCCAATCCTGCGCCATGGATAAGCATGTCCTCGAATCTGCAGATGCCAAGTCAGCGTTTTTGCAATCACAGCTGGGAACTGGTTCGAAGTCCAAACTATAAACCTACGTAGTGGACGAGATCGCACAAGCCTATAACATCCCAAAGGGCACCGCCATGGAGGTTGTAGGAACAATATACTGTTTGACAACGGCACCGCGGGTATTTTGGTTGGATGCAGATCATCGACTACAACAGCTTGGGGGAGAATGTCATGGGGTAGATCGCTGTATTTGGATTTTCCGAAACAGTCAAGGTAAGGTATGCGGTCGAATTGGTTCACATGTGGATGACTTCTTGATCATGGGCAATCACGAAGATGCAGAATGGTTGGATATTAGGCAGAAGATCCAGAACATGTATCGTTGGTCACCATGGCAGCGTGGTAAATTCACTTTTGCTGGTGTACAACTACAACAATTGCAGAACTTCGATATCACTCTTCATCAAGAACCCTTTTGCAATGATCTTCGACCTATCGCCATAGAGAACGAAAGAAACAGAGCCAAAGATGACAAGTTGACTCCAAAAGAATTGTCGCAAGCCCGAGGTCTTGTAATGCGAGCTCAATGGCGAGCTATCCAGAGTGCGCCCCAGTACTGTGCACGGATTGGACTTTGTGCTTCGTCTTTGGCGCGTGCAACTCTAGATGTGTTGAAGGAAGCCAATGCAATCACTAAAGAACTCAAGAAGACCAGTAAGGAGGGCTTGATTTTTCACTCTTTTGCCTCAGAGAATTTGAGCTGGCGTCATGTGGTTTTTCTTCATTTTGCAGATGCTGCTCAACGGAATCGCTATGATGGCGGCGACACCGGCGGCTATGTGACTGGCATAGCTTCACCCAAGATTCTGAGTGGCTGTGAAGCTCCCATGTCCATTGTAGACTATAAATCATGGAAATTGGAGAGGCCCGTCAAAGGTTCGAATGGTTCTGAAACTCAGGCTTTGTATGAAGGGGAAGATAAAGGTTGGAAGTGTCGTTTGTTTTGGGCCTTACTCCATGGTGAAGTATTACGTAGAGGCAATGCAGACGAATTGACTTCCATGGTAGAATCACTCCTGATTACTGATAGCAGAGGTTGCTATGATGCTTTGTCGAATTCTGATTCTGTTTTGCTTGGCATGTCGAATGCCAAATCGGGAGTGGAACTGAGATCCGTACAGAAGGGCACACGTCCCGGCACCAACTGTTACGTCACCTGGGTACCTTCCGATATGAATCTTGCGGATTGTGTTACCAAAGTTTCATATGAGTCTTTTAAGGTGTATGCGTTGTGGTCTGCTCGTCGTTCTTGGATAGTTCGGTTCAATCAAGAGTTTGTTTCTGCTCGTAAACAACAACGATTGCGCATGTCACTTGGTCAAACTAAACATCCGCTAATTCACCCAACGGACCCAGTCGAGACAATGGAAGCACTCATGGATTGGCCTCCAAGAGAGCCTGAACCACTACAAAGAATGATCGAAAGTGGTGTCCATGCTTCCTCAGGTGCTTTAGAGTTCGATCCATCCTTTGATACGTCCCGATGACAGTCGGGCCCGAGCTTGTAGCCAGGAAAATACGGGTATAGCGTCCGTTTGTGACCTTTAGCCATGCAGTTGTGAGTTGAACACCTCAAATACTTCAATGGAATCAAGTGCAACAATCAGCAGACATGAAAAACAGGAAAAAACGCAACAGTCACAGCGCTGCATTTTGTTTTTTCCTACACATTTTTACCGCTATATAAATGCACTGGTGCGTTTTTTCTGGAGTGAGATCCTTGCTGGGCGACAAGAGGAGTGAGCGGCACTTGTTTTCTTCACTTTCCGCCCATTCCAGTCGACGACTACGGTCTCATAAGGGGAGAGCAGCGCGTGCACTGGAGTACAAATGTTTTTTCCAGATTGACGGGGCTGGTTGACTTAATGCATTGCCTTGGCATAGCTTTAATTGACGCGCATCAAGCCTCTGGATTGCCACCATTTTCATGGAAGAACATGGAGGGTTTTGGCATGGTGCCTGGCATAGCGTTTTTACTTGACCTGTCAGTGGGGTTCAGGTCCCCTCCAGCAGTTGTCCTTAATTTTTTGTCGGTTTTCTGGGATTGTTTACTTTTTTCCCACTCACTTGAAACGTAACAAAAGTTCTGGTGAGAACCGGGTATGCGGCGGTGCATTTACAAAAATACGAAGGGTTAAGAATCCATTTCAAACAAAAAAATGTCAACCTTCCACAGTTTCATCCAAATTGTTGTAAGCAAACCGCATTTACATAAGTCCAACCAACTGTTCAACTCGTGGGCCCTTTCACCTGGTTGGGTGAAAAAATCACTGCGACGTGGAAGTGTTTCGTGCCTATTTTTGCCTTCGATTGACCAGACTGCCATTGTGATTGTTTTTTTGGATATCCCTGTTTCAATGTGTTGGACCGAATGGTAAAGGACGTGCTCCTGACAAAACGGTTTCACAACGTCATTGTGTGCAAAAAAATGAGGGACGTGCTTTGCCATAATGTGAAATTTATCGTAACTTTGTTTGTTTTCCCCGGGGGAATCTTGTCGTAATTGACTTTGGGGAGGAGATGGATCTTATCGTTTTGTAAGGTGCCCTGTCGATTCGTCTGCGAGAGTTGTAGCCCTCAACGGCCCGACAAAATGGAAATTCAAACCGTTTTGTCGGAAAAAAGGCCTTGGGTCCCGCCGAATTGTCAAGTGCTCACGGAGATGGCGTCATGTACGCCTGTTTTCGGCCTTTTCGTGCCGAGAAACCCACGCGGACGTACAACCATTCTGTCATGCATGACATTCTTTCACAATGGTTTTCCCCCGGGTTCACAGATCAAGCATGTCCACGGAGCTCTCAAAGAAAAAACTTGCCATTTTGTAATGATTATATTCCCTTTGAGGTGTTCTAGCCCCGTTTTGCCTACAACATGTTGCGTGCGCATTGGTTCCCCAGGCAGCATCCCCCTTTGGATAAACCCTATTGAGTGTCACATGAAACTCAAGAACTGACACTAAATGACGCTAAGATACGCTGAGAACATGTTCATCCCTTTTGCCAGCATGTTACGTGCGCCGTGTATTCGAGTATGTCAGAAGGGCCGTGAAGGACGTCATCGAGCTGTCTGGCACTGGGGGCGGATGGGTACACTTGGATGTTTAAAAGGAATCCTTGGTTTTTCCAGGCAGCCAAAATAAACAGCATCGAGATGCTAGCGTCCGTGCCGTTTATTTTGGCGAGCCATCCTTTGAAGGGATTTGCTCCAGCCAAATTGAAGCTGCAGAATACATGGGTTGTTTGTTTTCAGTTCCAGTGTCTTTCTTTCGCAGGATCGAGAGCTGGTTGCAGCAAATTTTTTTGACCTCGAAGTGCCATTTCTCTCAACACTCTTATCAAGACAATCTTGTAAAATATTTCTGCGGTGACCTCTTGTCGGGACACTCTGGACATAACCGCTCACTAATCATGTACATGACCCCGCACGTCTATGGAAGGACTATCGCACCGAATGTAAGGATGTACGTATGCCCGCACTAATCTATGGACGTAATACCGCAACAATCATGGACGTTACCTCGCGCAAATCTTAGACATGTCATGCCACTGCACTTTTCTATAGACAGAAGTCGGCAATACAATAATCTTTGAGCATAAACCTGCATAAATCTGCTGAAGTGCCACTGCACTTTTTAAATAGATGTAAAACAGCATTCATCTTTAAACATAATGCCGCACTACTCGCAACACCGCACCAATTGGTTGGCTCATGTTGGCTACTGTCTGCTCATATTTTCTTTTGTTTACCCTGGGAAACTTCAGGCATGGTTCACATCCAGGCATCTCAGTATCGATAATCAACCATGTTCTGTAGATAGGCTTGTTATCGTAAGTTGAGATTTGTTTCGGGCAATGCAATCCATTTTGCGCAGTCCGTGCGGAAAATCTAGCGATTGGAACTTACCATTGTTTCTTGTTTCGATTGGCACCCTGACCCACCATTTTGTACACGTTGAACGTTGGTCTTGCTATATTGTGAGCATACTTTTACGCAGGGTACCCTGGTTCGCGATTTTGTTGTACCTTTCGGTGGCGCACCACGTCAGAACATAGTTCCAACGGCAAGTTTTGGATCGAAACGAAGACCAAATCGCTCCGCGTCAATACTTGAAAAACATGATTATCAGAATTTGTGCACAGCATAGAGTAGCATTTTGTGTATTATCGGGTTTTTTAGTTCACCTGCCGAATAATGAGTGGCAATTCGGAATACAACATTTCAATTGCAAAAATTCGATATCAAAAGAAAAATTGGGAAATACATGTCGGCCAGTATCATCCCCGAAATCCAGTCAGGGGGATCAGCAAGTGAACTGCACGGCAAAAAGCATGTCTCAAAGCCAACTGGTGAGGGGCGTGTCTTATTCAAAGGGGGGCTCAGCTCACTTTGGGCACAAAGATCACAAAACCAGTTGGAAAACATCAATTGTTTCCAGACATTTCCGGACCCTTTGTCGTGGCATGTGCCCGAAGACGGTGTTGCCTTGCAGAATTCACAGCTCTCAAACAGCGGAAGGAAGCAGACATTTCAGCTGACGCAGGTTTTAGCCTTCACAGCTTTTGTCACTGGTCTCCACTTGAAATTCATCATCAACGATGTTGGTGAACAGGACCAATGCATCATTTGCTTGGAACATACGTGCCACAATTTTTAATTCTTGCCACCAATGCTTCGAATATACCCTTGGCACCCCGGTGCAGACAACATTCTGGCAAGCCGTCACTGGTGCCCCAAATAGTTCCTGCTTCAGAGGATCATGCTACTGACTCTCCGGTTGCGAGAGCGATGGCGGCGTGGTTGGAGGCCTTGCATGATTGCATGCTTAAAACTGATGCCGAGATACAACATCAATGGATCCTCTGTTGGGAAACCGTGGTTTTGCTTGGTAGTTTTTTAGCGGGTTGCAACCGGTATGTCCCATTAGGCTTGCTTTTTGCATGATGCTTCTCACGCCAGAAGAGGCAGGTTGCAGAAGTTGCTTTGTGAACCCAGCTGCTGATTGGGCCCAAATTCCAACGTTTGAAGTGGGACCGAGTTACGGTGCCACCCTGCCCCCAATCATGACGGCCAAATCGGACAAGCGTCGGCTGCAAGAATTGTTTGAACAGTACGACGCGTCGGGCGATGGCGTTCTGTCTGAGGAAGAGATGCTGAAACTCTTCGAACATTTGGGGGTTCCAAGGAAGCAGGCGGAGGATGTCTTCAAAGCTGCGGATTCCAACAGGGATGGAACGATTCAAGTCCATGAGCTGCTGGGCAGAACAGCTATATGTCTACGTTTTTTTAAAACGTTTATGGTATATATTGTTTCAATTCTTTGAGAAATGTTTGATAGCTTTGCACCGTAGAAATGCACATTTTCATGCCCAGGATGATGGATTTGGGGAGTTTGAAATCGCTTTGTGCATAGTTGTAGGGGGTTCTGTTGGCCACCTCTAGGTTCATTGCGTGGCTCACAGCCATGAAGCCGAACTACGGGACCATGCCCGACCTGAAAGCCGACGGGACGGGATCCATCCAGTTTGCAGTCTCAAATGCGACCAAATACACCATGAAGTTCACGTTCAAGTTCTTGGCATTGGAAAATTGTGCCGTGATGGGTGAGGGAATAGATGCGCGTGCTGGGAACGTAGTGCAAGTGGTGGTTCCACCAGGCAAGCGTTCGATCAAAACCATGCTCAGGGTTCTCAAAGCTCCGCACAGACGCTCGGAGTTTCAGATGATTTGTTGACTGCATTTGACCACTGGGAACTAGGAAAGTTTTTTGTTTTTTTGGGAGGGGGGAGTTTTCTAAATGGCACACCCATTAGACACCGGAGAGCGTCGCCTTAGACAGGGCAGTGGGCCCCCAAGACCATCAAAGGCTATGAGGTGGTCCCCGTGTGCTCGGTGGCGGAGATGGACAATGGTACGGATGACATCAGCAAAGCTTTCATTGATGAAGATTTCCCACATGATGAGCGGAGCACCAAGAGCGGTGGGTGTGGGGTCCCAACTTGCAACAAATGATTGATGCAAGCCATCAATGATTTTTGGACCGTTGATGCCTGAGTTAAGTCATGGTTGCTGTTGACCCAGATCCCAGTGGCATTTTTGATCAATGTTTCTCTTCAGCTGCTGGGGTGTACCAACTCCATGTGTCTGTCCTCCTTGGGAAGTTGTGATTTCCAATTGCATGTGAATGTCAGGTTTTTGTTGATTGGGTTGGCTGTGAGGGTTCTGCACTCCATCGAAGAGTGTCAAACCTTTGGCTTTCGGATTGCTTTCGGATCGCTTGTTTTATTTGGGCTGCAGGGGACCCGTCGCGGACCACGACCCGGACCGGAATTTGGGCAATCCAGACCGTTGGGTGCGAGCGCGGATGTTGGGAAACTCCAGTGATGCGGTGCTGTTTGACCAAGTGAGACCACAAGACATCCGGCAAGGGCAGCTGGGTGGTCGATCTCCCGGTGGTTTCTCAAAACAGGGAGGACCCCCCAGTTTTCATGCAGTTTTAAGCATTTAAAATAATTTTAGTTTTTTAAAGTATAGTCAAAACTCCAAGAGAAATTATGGGGTTCCTCTTATTTTGAGAAATACCTGGGTATGTCCGTAAATCTCGGTCCCTGCTAGCTGGGTAACTGGGTACAACTTCTGAGCAATTTGGGAAAAGAATCATTGGGCAGGACCCTGATTTACGGACATGCCCATGTAGCCGCTTTCGGGTGTATCATGGATATGCTTGTGCCTCCGCCGATTGGTGCTGCTTGTATGGTTGCATATGGTTGCTTATGGCATATGGCGTTTCAAGTCAATGGAAAATTTGGTGCGGTGTTTTAACTTTTTCTTTTCCTTGTTAATTCACACATGTGCTCGGTGAAAAGGCAGCTTGACCAGGCACGTTGGAGATTGTTTTTTCTTGGCTTCCTTGAGTGCTTTGGCGCAGCAACCTCAGCATTTGAAGCGCCTCTTTTCGGAGAAGCACATGACCGAGGATGGCAAGTACACGGTGAAACTCTATCACATGGAGAAGAAGGCGGGGCTCTAGCACGTGCAATGGTTGCTGTAGCCAATGATCGGTTCATCTATGGTGGGACCCCCCTCACCCATCCCAAAGTTTTTACTGGTCTCCAATGTGCTTTCGTGGTTAGGTGGGTAAGGTCAGCCATGAAGCTGCTCATCAGCCATTAGAAGCCATTGCTCCTTCTTATGGGCAGTGTGAACAAGCCTAGTCAGCGTTAACTATTGTTAATACAGCCAGCGGCCACCAACATTCAAGTGTAAACCAACCATCATCCATGATGGTCAATCACTTTCTGACCGGACTCACAATTAGCCGCCACCATTAACCAATCTGAATCGTAAAAAAGCTCAATCATGGTCAACCACCGCATCATCATCTGCGACCGGTACTTTTCTGAACTGAGCCAACAATGAACCACCAAGTTTCAAGCACCATCGATCACCGGGCGCTTAGACCCTGCGCAAGCCTTTCGGCTCTGCGACTTGCTCCTTGACCCAAGCTGCATCAACGAAAAGGGCACTTGCTTCCGCGCCAGGAGTGGGTCAAGGTCGTCATCGACGAATTCGTGCCCTGCAAATCGGTGGATGGCATCCTGAGGCCTTGCACTGCGCAGCCTTTGGGCGAGGACGGTGAATTGGCCATGTGGTGATTTCTCAAGTCATGGGTGGACCCCCAAAGCATCCGATATGAAGTGCTTACACTCATAAACCATTTATGTTTAGAGCTATGGCTTGAGAAACCTCCATATTTTTCATGCATTCCCTGGCGCTCCAACGATGGCACTGTTGGTATCATGCTCTGCGGGTTCCCTTGGCCCAGCGAAGGAGATCTGGGTGCCTCTTCTGGAGAAGGCCGTGGCCAAGTTCGTGGGGGGCTACGGGGAGCTGTACGGAGGAATGGAGAGCTGGGTCTTCACGCTGCTGACGGGGCAGACCCCGGAGGTCTTGCAGAAGATGGACAAAGGCTGGGTCAGCCACTCGGACCGACAGGATTTGGCCACGACTTTTCCGCAGCTTTTTCAAGGGGATTTTTGGAGTGGTAGCGATGAGGTGAGTTCTGCGATGTTGTTGTGATAGTTGTGATAGTTGATGGGATCAACGGAGATGTTTTGATCATACTGAGCTATTCATATTTCGATGGTTGTTACAGGGGCCCTGCCTACACGAATGTGCGAACCCACGTTCGATGGCAAATCGCGCACCATTTGTGCTTAATGAATTAAAGTGCAGGCGGTTGACCAACTCGGATCCCACATGAACAGACCATGGTTTTACTACGTTTCCTTGGCTGAAAATTCATGGCTATCCCTGTCATTCTTATTCGAAGGCTTTTATTTGTGGCTGCTCGCATGTGCAGGTTACATTATTTCAGTTATATATTGTCCATATCTCAGAGTGACTATCGAACCTAACAATCTTTCAGGTAGTTTGAGGATCCAGGATCCCATGATTTTGATACCCGTGTCGACGACTTGAACTTGATTGTCTCGCGGTCACACTGTCAGAGGGGCTAATCTTCCTGTCAATCATTCATTCAGATTGTCCTTTGCCACCAACCGTGGGTGTACAAACAGGACAACCCATCAGTGATGCTGGACATAGTGAGTTTGTTATGTGGCTTAGCTATAGAACAAACCCAAGTGTACCAGAACCTGACCACCAGCCATGCAGCCACCTTAGGCTACATGTCGCGGGGCATGAAGGCTCGTGATCCTCGCAGTGGTCGGCCGCGACGGAACCGCGACAAAAAACCCATGGATGCTGAGCAACTCTTCCAATACCTCTCAGGCGTGGGTGGATTTTGATGTCTGAAAATGGGTCTTCTGGGTGGATTTGGGGAGGTGTTGATGGGCTTGACGGGTTCTGACCCCCAAGGTCAGGTGAAGGGCTTGGTTTGAATAATTCTCAGTTTGCGGCACGGGAATCTCAAACTGCCAGGCATCGACCCTAGAGCGATCAGCGATTCCCCATATCACTTGATTCACTGACGACTTGGTTGAGACTTCTATGGTTGAAATTCATATCTCTGTCCCACCAGTTCTCTGAACAAATCTGGTTGTCGGTTTGTTTTCCCCAATGCGAGGTGGGCCCCCCTAGTTATCAGTTGGTTTATAAATGTTTTTGAGCCTTTCAAGGAGAGTTACCTACATTTATCTACCATAACTAGTCCTTACCCTAGTCACAAAGCCACAAATGGCTCTTGGGGACCCCGGTCCCTTGTAAGGATGGTTGCTTCACTAATCAAATTCACGGGGTCAGAACTGCCCCGAAATTCTACAGGTGCTTGCGCCGACAAGCACATCCTTTCCTGCAGCGTGAACTTCCTGGGTGGCAAACCCATCAGCAGTGCCGAAGATGCAGCGCAGGCCAGTGCAGAAAGCTGGGAGGATAGCCGTGGCTTCGTGGGCACCCCTCCAACTAGGCATTCATAGGGAACCCTCACTTAATTCGATCATATGTGGGAGGCTTGCGACCGCGTTTATGGACTTTTTTTTATGTGTGTGTGGGCATTTTCTGCATTGCTAATTGGTTCATCGGCCCTTCGAACTTAAACGTGAGTTGGAACTGTATCTCCATCTCGTTGGATCGAGGTTACGAGGCAATACGGCGTTTATTCCAACCATGCGTATGCTTTGCTGAAATGTTTCGAAGAGAAGCTGGACAACGGCCAGCCCATCCGATTCGTTCAGATTCGAAACCCATGGGGCTGCGGCGAATGGAAAGGGGACTGGGCAGACTTCAGCAGGGAGAAACTGCCGGACTGTTGGGAGAAGAACCCTGAGCTAAAGAAGCGCCTGAATGTCAAGAACCAGAACGATGGTCTTTTCTACATGTCTTTCGAGGATTTTACGAAGGTGTACACTGGCGTTCAGCTGTGCCCGGTGGGCACCAAGCCGATTCCAAGTGATGAAACTCTCGAAGAAGATGTGCCCGACGAGGAGAAGGGCTTCTTCGCCAGCATGTTTGGCAGCTTCTGGTAGCGCAGGGTGCCGCAGGGTGCCCAGGCTTCGGTTCCGCCAGGTCTCAGCGTGTCCTGTTGAACGCTGCCTCTGAGTCACTCCTGGGTTTCCAGGATCAAAGCCGTCCTGGCGCAGCACTCGCCACCTCAAGGGTGCGAGTGCCGCGTTCACAACCCACCTGCAGCGCTCCCAAGAGGACCATCCAACTGCAGTGGAAAGA
>VSDK01023042.1:230674-240722 GCA_009767595.1 Symbiodinium kawagutii
GTGGCCAGGGGGAAGATGACGGGAGGGCTTTGATCAAAAGTGATATGGATTCCCAATGATTCACCGTTCTTGTGGGATAATCACGCCTCCATCCAGATTCTCGGATGCAATCGCTTCCTATTGTTGGTGGATGGCCCGGGCCGAATGCGATCGGTTTGGATGGCGAAATTCCACCTGCCCAAACTATTCACAAGTTTAGCACTTTTGGCGAGCATCTCACGCTAGCATCACGTCAATTGGATGATTTGAGCAGCAGTGAATTTTCGAGTGCAGAAGGTCAAGACTACGAAACTAGCAATTTCGTGGGGGGTTTGGTCATGTGGCTTTGGGTCAGTTCACCCTTTCCCATCATTGACGTTGTTTGTTCTCCCTGTACTTTGGTTGGTTAGTCACCATCATTGGCTACTATTGTCGGTTGATATTGATGGGCACTCACTATTATTGGCTAATATGGTTGGTTACTCGCCATTCAATCCAACTACATTAGCCAATGAGGCAATGACAGTAGCCATTCATCCAATAATACTAGTACTACTGTGGTTACTATGGTTACTATGGCTGATTAGTAACTATAGATGGTTACTATGGTTACTATTGACCCACCTCGGGCCCATGTTTGGTCCCCCTTGGCTCGTCCAGTGCCAGGTGAATGCGCTCTGCCAGGGAAGGTCGGGAGCTGGCCGACCATGGGATGGCGCGACAAGTCATAGGGAAGCTTCGCTGGTTAGTCCATGGTGAGTAACGGTTAGTAACTAGTTAATTGACTAATGGTAACCCAGGATGAAGCGAGCCACCCCTGGTTGATGATCATAGGGGGTATCCCGCCTCAAAGCCTTGGTTTCCCTTCAGAGTGGTAACCCCCCCAATTGAATCAACCAGGGGTTTATCAATCCTGGGTAGGCATTAAGCATGTTCCATCCACTGGGCAAAACCTCCGTAAGCCCGGGCAAGAGAATGGTCCATCCAATTTCATGGGGTTAATGAATGATTAATTCGTGTTGGTCGAACCGATGCCCTTCAGTTCCCGGTTCGTTGGACATCATCAGTCGGTTTCGCGTTGGCGATCACGATGAGGGATTGACAACAATCTCACGGATTTGCGGCTGAAAATGTGAAGAGAGATCCCCAATAAATAGTCTTGGTAGCTATGGTCACCATAGTTGAGCTTTCATAGAGTTTTCCCATCATGAAGCAAATCACAAACATACTTTTGGTTGAAACTGGTTGATGGCTAACAATTGTTGATGATACTTACTGATGGTTCTTTAAGAGTTTCATGGCTGTACATCATCATAGGGCAGAGCAACGCATGTTTTGCATGGGGATGTCAAGAAACATGTTTGGACGCATATTCTGCATTATTGGGACCAGTAACATTGTAGACTGTTGGGCACGACGGGGGATCAACGAAACACATTTTTTCCATGCCTGTTTTGCATTCTTCTTGCCAGCATCCTGAGTACAGCCTCCTGATAGCACTACGACGTAGTCCTAGTAAGGTTGAATTTGATTTAGCAAACAATTTTACCAGCCTGATCAGTTTCTATATCATTCTGCTTGTATAGTCGTGGGTGCAAATAGGACTTTCCACCTCGATTTGCTAGCTACCGCGAGGTTGGATTATCATCACATCCAGGCTCACAGGGTCCCAGGAACATTGGCGCTTCACCACCGCTGCTGTTCTACACAGCAATTTGGGAATCAGACCAAGCACAAACACACACAAATGAAACACAAACTAAATCATATGCGATTAAAGCACGCACGCACACACACACATTCACACACACACATATGATATGTATAAAATACGATTCCTTCCTTCACATGGTGCATGATGACTCTTGACAAAACAACCTTCATAGATTTGCAGGGCTTCCGATGCCAAAGTTATGGGCTTTGTTGGGCTCTGGGAGCCAGAGACGTATTCCGTGCTTTGGCCATGGCCAAGCGACCTGCGCCGACTGGTGAGTGCGCTGATGCGAAGAAGCTTCGGACAGAAGCACCAGAAGAATCCAATGGAAGGGAGGACATTTCGGTGATTGTTGACGACGCAGTGCCTGAGATTATCACATTCGTTTTGGCACTTTTGAATCTTGGGTGTTGAGGTTGGGTTGAATGGTTTTGGAAGACAATCAAAACTAAGTCCCAGTTTGTTTTGTATTGATTGGATGTCACAAGACACAACTGCAATTCATTAAAGCACAAAGAATGCCAGTTGAAGGTGTTTTGCTGTAAAACTGGCGGCGCGTTAGTAATATTGCACCACATGCTGAGGCTGGCACGGAGATCCGGGCACACTCGCAAGTTCTTATGCTAGCCTCGCCTGTATTTGAGAAGATGTTGACACGGGACATGGCTGAGAAGGAAAGTCAAAGAATTGTTTTGCCTGGCAAATGTCCGAAAGAGTTCAAGGTCTTTCTTCAGTTTCTCCAGCCCGTAACTGGCCGACAACAGAAGGTTACGGACAAGAACGTGGATTTTCTGGTTGGATGGTGCGATGAGTACTGTATAGACAGCTTGAAGGATGAATGCATTGAGTTTATTAAGGGGCAGCCACCTTCAATGCATCGTTTGGTGCAGGTTCATTGCTTTGGGCTCCATGAGGTTGCCCAGGACTTCATTGATCACCTGATTCGGAAAGGCGAGAAGGACTGGAAAAAGGTCTACGCTCATCCGGAGCTGATGCAAAAAGTCATTGAGCGCACCTTCAAGCTCATGGTTCCTCCATGCCCTCGATGCCCACCCCCGATTCCTCAAGGCCCTCAACCCGTACGCTTTTCCCCATTAGTAACCCCAGAATTTCTGAGGCAAATGGACATGTTGCAGCGCAGGTTAAATGAAACCCAAAGGACTCCCGGAAGGCCAGGGACTTGATCTCCAGGCTGTCCTGTGTTGTTTCGGCTCTTGCATGGCTGCGCGGCCGGGGGGAAAAAATGTGCGGCGGATGGTGTCAAGAGCAAGGTCTCTGATCCGACGAGTGCGTAGCTGTGCCCCCAGGATTTAGCTAGCACCATCAAGGCAGTTTTGCCGCACATGTACGCTCAGAAACATGCGCAAATGTTTGCTCAATAATTTGCGCATATATGCTGTGAGCATCGAACGTGCATGTGTAAAGTTTGTTGCCGCCAAATTATTTTCGAATGTAAATACGCCTGTCACAGGCTGATTGTTGAAAACATGCATTTGGCCAAAGAGAGGTTAAGATACAAAATGATTGCGTCATTCAGCTAACGTTCAGCGGTTGGAGGTGCCATACTGGCAGGGAGGTTTAGCAAATTTGATATATTGCGATTATAGTCAGCCTGCTAGCGATCCCTTGTGTCAATTTACCCTGCCAATTGGTTGATCATGGTCAGCAATGGCGACCGAGGGTGAGTTGATGCTGGGGGTTTACGCTCAGGTAATTTAACCTGGTTCATTGGAAAATCCCTGCTATGTTTAGATGGTTTGCCAATACATATTGACAATTTTCCAGCCAACTTTCTCTACAAAGAGTAAAGCCATGACCATGAAGGAACCCTCAAGCCTTACTGTACATGTCTAACTATGACTGATAAGGATTGTATCCATCATTCAGTACATGATATTGGAACACAAATGATTAATAACGAACCCTTACCAGTATGGTCAGTAATCATCATCTATTAACTCTGTTGTCGTAAACTATTTTGAAAACATGATTGATCAGTGATAAGCCAATCAAACATGCCTATTGCCTACTCATATTTTTGAAACGTGATGGGCGAAGGCTTTGTCAGAGTTTGTCATGACTGTTCGGATGATCTGATGCGACCATATGTGACCGACCCGGCATGTCTCGCCCAGGACATCAGCAGCGAGCCGTCCTGGAGCGCCACGACGGTCGATCAAAACAGTGCCGTGCAGCCTCCGTTTTTATGGTGAAGCACTTGCTATTGTGGCTAAACTGGTGGTCGTTTGTTAACATGGATCTACCCTGTTTTGGGGTACTGTGAGGTGAAAATCATGGAGATTAAGGGTTGGTCGTAGGGAATGGCCGAGATAGAATTCCCAAACGAGCAGACGAAGAAACTACCGAAACTGCCGAAGATCAACTCCAGCCGGTGCCCTTTTACCGTGGCGCGCAGCCAGCAGTTCCATGTGCCGCAGCTGTACTTGACAGCACCAGTGGAGCATTGCCTCTACGATGTCGATCCTTTCATGAGCTATTGACATTCTTTCAATGATAGATGATGCTCAATGCTCAACAAGGGGAACAGGACAACCAATATCATGAATCCGCCTGTCCCTTCATTGGGTCCCTCCAATCGAGCCATATTTCCATGGTGCCGTGTGCCATGCTGAACTGCCATGTGATTCTCAAGTGAACAGTAGAGCCTTGGAATGCCTTCGCTCCATGGCTGATGTGAAGACCTCACGAGGGCGCTTGATCCTTCTGTGCCGCTTGACTATCAGCTTGGTCGATTTTGTCATTCCATTAAGCACCATCAGCCGTTCAATCACCACTTAAAGCGGTGTTTAGGCTGCTTAAAGCGGTTCACAGGCCTTTATTGTGGCAACCATGTCTAGCACCGCGGCGTCGAGGGTCAATAAAGGTTAGTAAGGCTTTAATGGCCATCATTGAACAGTATTAGAGATAAAAAACCATGATTAGCCAAGGACGATATTGGAATCCTTACTGTGGCCAGTGCTAGGCAATACCCAGGGGTTCCAACAACCGTTGTTTCAACGGTTTTCACCGTGACAGCCATGGTTGAGCTGCGGGGTTTCACCTCCCAAACGGCTAGTGAACTCAGCACGTGGTGCCTTAGGTGGGGCTTCAGGCTGCGGCAAGTCCTCCTTGGCACAAGCGCCTGCTGGCTACGGAGCGAGCCAGCGAGGGTGGCTGGTGGGCGAGTTGTGGCTGGTGAATGGTTAAGTAATGATGAATAGAACCTGGTTGGTGGCTTTAACTAATTTTCCCACGTAATTATTGACAAATGGTTGGCTGACTACAGTAATATTTTTCAGAGGGGTTGAAGTTGCCGACCAGAAACTGTATAACGATTGATTACACATAACGACAGTATAGCTATATGACGATTGCTGGGTAATGCTTGATGTTGGCCGAAAAATGCCCAGCAAGAGGGTCTTGAATTGATGGCGCTGAAAAAGACAATAGGGGATATACTGACCGGGTCATTTGGTCATTTTGGGTAACTACCAATGATCCCAAGCGTACGATGGAACAGCCCAACCTCTTGACTAGTGCAGGGTCATTCATTTTACTGGATGTGAACAGCTGGGGTACAAGATTTGGACTTCCCAAATGATGGCAGATGAACAATCGCGATTGACAGTGGTTCACATGCATGGTTGTGATCGTTATCAATGGCTCATCCCCGCTGAAACCTAGGTTCATTCTTGACAATCTAAGCATAGACAGTGGGCGCAGTGGGGTTTGACAGGGGGAAGGAATCAGTCAACTTTGGAATTTGACCATATCTTACATGTATCCCTGGCTTTTTGTGCTGCAGCAACCGTTTCGAACCAACAAAACTCAGAGATAAATGCGGAACGTGCGACCCAGAAAGAAATTAGACACTACTTGAGCATCATAATCTGTCTTCATCAAGGGTTCCCAACCACAATCAAACATCAGATGATTTATCGTGATCGACCATACCTGCTAATATCCAAGATTTTTGTCGCACCCCTCATGTCCCTCAACGATATGCAAGATTCTGGTTTTACCCCTCGTGTCCTCTAACAACATCCAAGCTTTTGGTCATACCCCTGGTGCCTCCTAATAATATCAAGATTTTGCTTGTACCTGTTTGTCCCCTAAGAATATGCCCTTATACCCTTATATCCTGTGATATCCCCTTGTAATATCCAATATTTTGCTTATACCCCGAATATTCTATGTGAAATACCCCTCATACCCCTAAAATTCTGTGGGGATACGTACCCCTCATGCCCCTATATAATATTCTCCCTCGTATCTCCTAAGGATCATGTCACATTGTTGGCTGCCAGGGCATGTTGGGTCGCCAACCGAGGTTAGGAGAAGCTTTGGGCGCCCGCATCTTGCACCAGGACGGCTGTGGTGCCAATCGTGATTGGTTACCAGTGGTTGACTCTGACGGCTGGTTGATGGTGAGCTGTGACTCCAGTGGTGGTTGCCAGTGGTTACCATTTGCTGTGACCACTTCAGCAAATGGTGGTTAATGGTTAATGAAAGTAACTGAAGAACGGTTAAATAGATAAATGGTTGAATATTTTTAATGGTTCAATCAATGTCAATGGTGGTTCATGAAAGGGATGACTTTCCACCACAGGAAAATTATCTAGTAACTCTTAAGGGATTTTGGTGGTTGAAATGAGCAAAATCCCACGATGACTTGTAGGATGGCGGATAGTTTATCAACTGCTCAGCTTATTGTTGGTGAGCTGATATTGGTGGGAGAACAGCCGATACCCAGCAGTTGTAGTGTAAATTCAAAGATTTTCTGAAGCTTATTGTTTAAAAGGGGTCTATTACAACTGAACGCCATAGCGAGTAGCCACGCACTCATCGGAGCTCGGGGTATTTTTCATGGCTCGCCAGGACAGCTACTTCGTGAAGCCATTCCTGGGTGGCTTTAATCGCAGTCAGTGGGAAGTTTCGAGGGCGGGCCGGGCCGTAAGGGGCTTGGCGCTGGAGGAGGATACGGCGCGTGAACGACGGGCCTTGCTGTGATTTTTTTGGCAAACCATGACCATCGACGCACCATGCCATGATCCCAACTGGCATTCATCGACATGTCAACTGGGCATACATGGGCCATTGGCCGTGCCTGCAAGGTTACAAGGAAAGAGCTGGGAAGCCCAAGTTGCGGGGCAAGGATAGCTGGCAGCTATGGGCCCAGAGACCCATTTACCGACTTTTTGTCCTGGCTTTGGCGCCATGCTGACCATTGCACTGTGACAAGGCCATGGGTGTAGCGTGGGACCCTCCCCATACAAAACACAGCTGCTCGCAACGGATGGATGTGAACTAGAACCCAGATATTTTCTTTGATGATGTGTATACGCGCAGTATTCATTTATTTTTATTTTTGGCTACAGCCCCCTAGCTGTTCACAGGGTGGCTCAGGTGGACGATTCCTTTGAAGGTCCTGAACATGTGGACTGGCCACGTTTGCGGCAAGATGTGTGCCTTGCGGCATGTGGGGTTGGGAGTTTTGGAGTGATTCATGGTCCACCCACACGGACATGTACATTGTATCTATGTAGATATCTTGTCTTTTTATCCCTGTAGATGTTCACACCATATTTTGGATATAATGCCATATTCATGCTGCAGTATCATATTCATGCTGTATTTCTACGTATTTCTGTACTTGTATGCGCCTTGGTTTGCGAATCGATAGGCTGAACCCGCCACCGAGGCATGAAAACCTCAAAGGGGATGGCTGGTGCATCGTGGAGGGGCACTTGGTGGCTACGGATCAGGCGACGCCATCATGGAGCAGCCACAGATCAAGCAACATACACCGAATCAACTCAGACATCAACCAACAAGACAAGCAAGATATCAACCAACCAGCACGCGACCAAGTGTACAGGCCAATTGACACACGGTACAGCAAGTGAGATTGGGTCACCGAACACTTCACACCCCCACGAGAGAAACTCACCTTGAACTTGGGAGGTCATCCATACATGTGGTTTTGTGCCGGTTGACACCAAGACTACTGGGTCTGCCAGGGGATTCATGTTCATGACCGCCAGCAACTAGCAAGAATGGTTTTTTAGTCAACTGATTGTGGTTGCTGTTTGCTTTTTGCAGGCAGGCCACTGGTAAACAATGGCGTTGTATCAAAGAACCACATCTCCTGGTGGAACATCTCTCAAAGATGAATGTGTTGTGGGATGTTGTGGGGCTGGGCCTCACTGATGCTATGCCCTTCACAACTTTAAGGCCCTAGTGATAGATGGGTTTTGCGCAAACGCAGGGACACATGGGTTTTGTGTAAACACGCGGTGTCGGGACCACCCGTGCCACCATTCAATCTGGAGCGGGTCGGTGGCATATCATGTGAGATCCATGACAATAAGCCACCCCCAGGTTCAAACGAAGTTGCATCGCCCTGTATGATCCGGTGATCCATGTGCAACCTTGCTGGAAAAGTGTGGATGACTCAAGTGTAGATTGATGAACTTCATGCTTCACGGGGTATTTTGAACAGTTGTCATGGTAAACTGTGTGGAGTCATGGTCAACCATCCATGGATGCCCACTTGTCATGTCGATTGCCGTCTCAGCGCCAAACTTTTGTTGGAGGAGCTTGCGAATCAGGCGAGCCTTGTAGTGCTGCTTCGGTGTCCTCCAGAGATTTGTGCTTCGGCGCTGGAGGTCCAGGTTTCTCAGTGGTCGGGAGCCAGCTACCACTTTGGTGACTTTCTCCTTTATTCTCAAAACAAAAATCCAATGTGAAAGCCGCATCATCATGATTCACGATTCACGATCCGCGATCATATTCCAAGCTCATGAATTTGTATTTGTCAACAAGTGTAGTCTGTTCCCAGATCGAAGCGGATTCAACGCCAGTGCTACTGGGATCAATGCCGCAGTACAGCCGTGGTCACAAACCCCGCATACGACAGCTCGCTGACTGGGACCCCAAGCAGCCATTCATCCCCATTCAGTCACTTCCCCGAGATCATAGGAAACTTTGCAAGACACTGGTGCCACTGACTTGGTTGAGGATAAACAAATCCATACTTAAACCCTTCCAACTGACTGCTGAAACGCAGGCAATGGATAGCCAACAAACATCATGGCTAAGTTAATGTTGGAAGCGGTGCTAGAACTCGTGGCTGCATCCATGGAAACATCATCTATTTGGGCCTTTTTTTCGTCGTAATTTAGGCCATACTTTTTGCCATCCTTTAGCCATATTTCAGCCATACCCTAGCCCTGATTTGGCCATGTTTGGGCCGTCATTGCACCATGGATTCCCCGCTCCACGATGCAACTGGCCACTCCTGAGGCAAGTCGCGGCGCCTGCTGCGACGCAGCCGACGTGTTGAGGAGGCGCAGGAGCTGGCGGAAACTTGGGCAAAGCTGCCCCTGGGGATGCCCCCCATGGGTTAGGACTACCAGTGGTGGGGAGTCAATTTGGGTGACATTTTTAAGGATGACTTTTATGGTTAGGATGATGATGATGATGTTCTTCTTTGAAGTTTTTTACGGTCAGATTGAGGCAGCTATGATGAAATGTTGGTTTTTGTGGTGAATCAATCTGGTTGGGTAAGTCTTGGTTGATGTTGGTTTGTGTGTGTTTTTATTTTCGTGGGGCAGGGGTTTTCATCGATAACATCACAGCTTGCTCTCAGGATTACATCGATCGCTTCGTTCTGCCGGCGTTTCTGAAGTGGCATGGCCATGGGGAGGATCCAAGGATCCACTGATGGCCTCCTAATTCGCTTTGTTTCACTGGCCACCCTGGTTGTGCACAGTTGTTGATCAGCAAGTTTAACATCATTGCCAACATCTTCGACGCGAACAGCATGATCAACAAGTTGGAGCGTTCTCACCCACCTGCATTTGGATTGGCTGCATGTGGTGGTATCTTTCCTTGATGGAACAACACCGCAGTGACCATGCTTCACCACCACCAGCGGGACTCAGCCATTGTTAGGCAGTCTTGCTCAGTTCCTGGCACGTCCGGACTCGGACAGTTCCCATGATGCTGGTATTGATCCTTGTGTCAGCCATGGATAGTCAGTACCATATCATTGTTTTGTCTTTTGGCAATTTCTATTCTCGTACGTGATGTTGGCGCAAGTACCAGTGTTTTTCACCATCATCGCCGTCATCGTCGTCATCGTTTTCAATGATCATCATCGTCGTCGTTGTCCTCCTCCTCCTCATCCTCATCCTCATCCTCATCCTCATCCTCATCATCATCATCATCGTCATCATCATCATCATCATCATCATCATCATCATCATCATCATCATCATCCCTCGTTACTATTGCGATTGAAGGTGCCGAAGGCGCCGTCATCAGCAGCTACCAGCCGCACCAGCCGGCCCC